>OMNZ01027490.1:6213-21759 GCA_900303255.1 Lesueurigobius sanzi | reverse complement strand
TATCCTTCTATGTGTATAGAAGCACATTTTAGTGGAATAATAATCAAAAAAGTGCAACATTTCTACAGTATCTACAGCCTTTATTTTCCATCTCCTGGGCCAGGTCTAACCACAAAACATTTACTAATGTCCACAGACAGTTTTTTTTTTGCATACAGGGAAAGAGTGTGGTGAGAAATTCAATTTTTTGGTTGTTTTTCTGTCTTCTATCATGATTACTTCATTGATATGACTCTACTACAGCATTCAGATGATACTAGTTCAATTCGTTATGAAAATAAAGAGTCCAAGCACTTGATGGTGCACCATTAGGAGGTGTTTCTGAAGCAATAAAACAAAAAAATTGCAAGCAAAAATAAAAATAAAAAACGCCCCAAGTCCTCAGAGGGTTAAAATGTTTTTTCCATTACCAGCCAGTATCTTGAAGACAAACGGCCTTTATTTAATTGTCCTGGCTGATAAAATATTTTACTTTCTTGTTATTGTTATGTCATTTGAGACAGTTGAACAACTTGTTCGTAGTTGACCTTTAAATTGATTTAAATGCTTTAATAAAACAAACATACATTTAATTGTCTTGAAAAATAACTAGAATGTGTAACCAATTACCTTTTCAGAGTAACTTACCCAACACTGGTTATAACCCCTGTTTATAAAGTTTAGATAATTGTAGCAAACTAGCCTAAAAAAGAGGGCAGAAAATGCATTTTCACATTTTGGAAATCTTGTGACTTTATCAAATCCTAATCCTTTAAATCAAATTTAAATGTCTAAAACACAAATTTAAGAAGTAGTCATAAAATAACTTTCATGTCTCAAAATTGTTTTTTTTGCAGATAACTTCAGATAACGATCAGAGAGGAAAGGACTACAGATTGATAGGATCATATTACACTTATCTGGACTCTGATTGGTCAAAGTGGTGATGTTACAACTCTCCCCGTGTTACAATCATCCCCGGTCTCCCCTACATAAAATAATGAGTAAAAAATTACAGGATTAGGCAATTGATGTAAATTATGTGAGGTTTCATCAAATATATCAAAGCTTTAAAACTTTATTAACCCCTCACACATATACAGCTCTTAAATTTGCAAAATGAGGAGAGGGAGATTCTCGGTCCCACTGTACAGGGTCTCATTGGTCCACAGGTAATCCTGCAAGACTCCCATTCTTGCTGAGATCTGCAAAGGTAGAAAAATATAGCCTAATTATTTCTAGTTACTCACTTCACATGAAAATACAGGCCCAGGTCAGTTGTGTGTATTCTGTTTAATTTGTAATGCATTATACTGTCACAGACTTTTTTGCACCACATATACCCTTTCAGTCCTACTAAATTCATATTTAATCATTTTAATTATGTGCTGTGTTCAAAGGTAAAATACTTGCAACGATTTTAATGCAAAATATCATCATAATGTCTTAAAAAAATATTAAACCGTTTTCTTGCACCGAAAAAGAACCAAAGGATTTGTCTAAAATTACCATCTAGTATATTTATAGATGTCCCCCTTCAAGTACACAACTCTTTCCCCCAAAGTACTTCACTACCTTTATCGAAAGTAATTTTGTTTGTTCAGACCGTGCGTTTATTTTTGATGTTTGCGGCACAAATAACACAAATTGGCAGGATTAGATGTTCCAGATTGTGGGAGATTTGAGTTTTATGATGTGGCATGTGCACACTCCTGCTCCCCACAACACACTCTGTCAAATCAGCGTTTCATTGTCAGTGTGGTACTTCTGAATGACATTGCTTAAGTAAATGTTACCGCGCTCTCTTTATGTCTTTGGAGCTTACTTTCTGAAGACGCATATCCACGGGAAGATGCACTCACTCAATGTACTCCATGCTCCTTTTTAGTCGTAGTGAAAGTTGCCATCGCAGCTGCGCCAAACTCTTTTCAAGTTAAGGTACTACATCAAAGTGGCTTGGGTAAATGGATGGCTAAAAACACAAACTTTTCTTTCAATGTTAAGTCTTACGGTAATTAGCTTAGGTACTCAACGGTGTAAATTGTTGTGGAGTAAATGCAGCCTTCCGCTCGCGATAATTAGCAGAACATTCTTACACTCCCTGAAACTGGAAATAATTGCCTTCTTTGACGTGTGTGTGTGTGTGTGTGTGTGTGTGTGTGTGTGAAAGAGATATCTGTACGGCTCATCCTTGAACCGGGTTTCTTGCCGACGCCACGTAACTAAATGGCAGCAGTAAAGTTCAGAACAACTTCACGGAGCCACCCACATGTTGCCACATTGTCGTAGTCGCGTATAGGTATGTACTGTACACCAGCGGTAAACTTCAATATCGCTAGCATCTTTGAATAGGAACTTCGTTTAAGGTGGACATACGTAGCGGTTCAACTACACTGCAAAAAGTCATATCTTAGTAAGTTAAGTAATCTAGAAATTAGTTGCATTTTCCTGAAATAAGTACATGTGTCCTTGGTTTGAGAGACTCATTTCAAGATGCTTGTCCATGGGGCAAGATTTTTACACTAAAATTAAAAAAAACGGCCTCAACACACTCAAAATGAAACAAAAATAACTTGAAATAAGATGATCTTTTGGCCATTTTTCGTAGAATATGAATGCTACACAAACACAAACATCTTTTTCCCCCCACTCATAGTTAGTGGTTGTGCGAAGCCATTTTTTTTTGCCAAAGAACTGAGTTTACTCTTTTGAAATCATAATGAAACAGGAACTACTCAAATGTCCCTGATCTAACGTTTACATGACCTTCAACAACTGCCAGGAAAATGTGTCAGGAGCAAAGAAAAGCTCACTTCAGCTGAAATACAGCACCCTCTGACAAAATTGGACTCTCTGAAAAAATGTATGTTAGTCTCAAGATGCACAGTATGTAAACTTTTGATCAGGGACATTTGGCCACAGTTTCTAGTTGAAAAGTGTAAACAAACAGGTTTTTTTTTGACAATAAATGGCTTCACGCAACCACTAAGTGAAATAAAGGTTTTTGTGTTATCATTCATATTCTATGAAATGCATACGTTTTGGTCACAACTGTATTTGAGTGATTTGTTTCAAGGATGTTCCACCTCTTTCATCAGAGACTTCTTTGGGTGTTAAGTCAAATACTAAGACTAGGCAAGCAAGCTGCAACCAATGTAGCAACTGGCTGTGTATTCCATCTAAGGATCATCATGGCAAGTGTTATTTGAAGCCATGTTTCCCCAGCTTTTTATTCATACTCTGTACTTTCTGCTATGGGCGTAGCTGATTATGTATCAACTAACACTGCTATTTACTTACAAGAATACAATGGGTTGTGTTCAAAATATAGTCAAAAACATAAGTCTTACAGCCAAATAGAATGTTCAATAAGCTCCTGCTTTTACAATCTCAAATAATAACACCCCTGCTAGAGCTTGGGTAGGGATCCCAATACCTCCGGATTAAAGAAACAACTTGGCATAGAGATTTCAGACATTAAACTCATCACCTCCATGTTGAAAAGCTAACCACTCTATCACCATATATTTTATAGTTTTCGAACTTGTCCTGGATAATTGAGTCCAGTCCTTTACCAAAAAGCACTCGTCAGTCCCACTTTTTAAGAATGCAAGATGAGTCTGCGTCAAACAATTGGCGCTCCCTCGCCGCCAGATCGACAGACAGATGGGAAGCAAAACATTTTGGAAGGAATTTTCTCGCCAATATACAAGTAATAAGCGCGAGTAGTAACCAGGGGGAGGGTGCCAAGAGCGGCAGAGCTCCCGTCTAACGCGACATGGTTAAAATGCAGTCAGAATGAAGTCCCAAAAGCTTATCAACACCTAAAGAAAAAGAAGAAGAAGAAGGAAAAAACGACCTAACAGGAGCTCAGCCGGGCCAAATGTTAGCGGTCGCCATAGCAACAGACAGACTACCCCATCCCTCATTTTTCACAGTGACAGAATAGTGATTTTCCCAGCTGGAGACGAGTGAGCACGTGCGCATGTTTGTGTTGACGTACGGGATCATGAACCGAGGATGTTGTTGACCTCGCGCACCGTCAATCAAAATGAGAGCGAGCGGGACTCGGAGAGAGGGAAAGGTTTCGTTGTTCCCAAAAGTGGCACGGTAAAGCACAACTGGTGAAAGCTTTGGCGCTGTTGTCGGAGACGTTAATAACAGGACGTACAAAGTGTCTGATGTGGCGTTGTGGAAATGAAATGAAAATACCTGCTGAGAATACACTTTAATTAGAACAGACGAGCGGAGTCAAAGGGCAAAGCGAGGCAGTCATGTGATCAGAAGGGTCAGTGGCGTTCCTCTGATCACAGACTATTAATATTAACGGTTATAAAAAGATAAAGGGTATTTTCTGCTAACTCAATGTACAATGAAATGAAAGTTTTAGTGCCCCGTCAAACAATCTCTTGTTCCTGTGCCAGTTTCGCTGTTATACCCCTCTGCTGTAACCCTTTTATTTGTTTGTTTGTTCACACATCAAAAGAATAAAACGTAAACAATTAACTTCAAAAGTGTGATGGTTACCCAAAACCCTCAAGGGGCTAACCTCCAGTAAACTACATGAGTGAAAACAGCTAAAACCATGACAGAATTTACATTTCAGTAAAAGTCTCCTTTTTACTTTACTTTTTATTTTTACTATACTTCATTGCATTTTACTTGAATACACAAATAAAAAAAAAAATGTCCCCACAGTCTTAAAATAAGATTATAAAACTGTAAAATCCTCTTTAAACAGGACACGCAACATTTTTGTACGCAGCCACTGAGAATTGTGGGTTTCAATCAAACTGTAAGAGCCGGCTCAGATTTATCTCTCTTAATAAAAAGGTATTTTAACATTGTAGGTCAAACCGACCCAAATCCCTGTGCTGACACGGACAGACTCATAGCGCCATCAAAATGAGCATCTTATACTTGAAAATGGCTTATTCAATCAAAAATCCTACGTTTTGTCTTTGTGCATTTAGTAAAAAGACTCCCCAGAGACAGAAGAGAAATTCTTGCCTTTAAACTATAGCATGGTCCTGTGCGAGCTGGAAAGGGCGACTATGGGCCCTTGCCTGTGGCTGCACATCTGATGTGAGAGGGTCTGTGCGCTGATTGCGAGGCAGTGCAGGCATTTGCATGTTTAAGTGTGTGTCGCTGCAGTCGACGTTCACTTCTTTGAGAACAATGTGCCCTCTCGGAGCATCTCAATGTGGATGAGCCCGAGGGGCCCATAGGGGTTGGTAAAAATAGCCCCAAGGCTGATTAGGAGCGAGGCAGAGGGAGGATTTTAAAACCTGCTCATTACCACACCTGTAAGGCCTCTGTAAGTAGCCCTTCTGCAGAGCCCAGCTGCTCACATCTGCCATAAACTCTCTCTCTCTCTCTCTCTCTCTCTCTCTCTCTCTCTCTCTCTCTCTCTCTCTCTCTCCAGGGGCGGGACATCACAACAAGACAATGCACGACAAGCACACACGCACAAGAGCGTGGCCTCAATACTTCTCCAAACACTAAAAGTTAACATCTACACAAGTGGCGCACGGCGAGGATTTCTGATTATGGCCTCCTTTTACATTGTTTGGAAGTTTGCAATTTAACCTTCACATGCAATTATAAAGTTTTGTTCAGGTTTTAGGTAAAAACAATGGGCCTCATTCATGAATATTTTCTCAAGAAAAAGTTCTAAAGTACAACGTAGGAAAAGCTTAAGAAAAACTGATTCACGAAGCGTTCTGAAGAAGACAAAACTCTTAAAGAGAGATGCCGCAAATTCATGAACGTGACACTACATTATATTGACTATGTAAACACAGACACACCCTCTAAACTTCTATTTATAGAACATGTGGCAGTACTCATTTACATATACTCGAGTACATGTAAGTAACTAAGTATTTAATGTTTGTGTGCTACTATTTTTGAAATACCGTTACTCTTATTGTAAACAGCCTCCTGTATTTTGTCTAAAGTTTCTCCTCTGATTACGACAGGTGTGACTCAGAGCAGCAACTATCGAGCTGCAGCCCTCAGCTGTGAAAGTCTGATTTACACTAACTATCTCAGCTCTATACCACCTCTGATCACTTTCATTCTCTCAAAAAATATATATTTTAAATGAAATAATTTTTTGAAAAATATTAAACTGTGAAAGACTGAGAATTTTTGGGTCCATTTTGACTGTGATAATATTCTAAAACTGCAGATTTTCTGTGCGTAAGAGTCCTCCTAACTGTTCTTGGGATCAGCTAAGAACAAATTTTGTAAATGCCAAAAAATTCTCAAGTTGGCCATTAGAACAAATTTGTGCGTAAGTTTGTTTCATGAATGAGGCCCAATAACGACAACTGTTCCACAAAACATAATGGGTGAAGAATTAGAACTAAACTACATTCACACCTTGAATACTTCAGATCCAAATGTCCGAATGTGCTGAAGTGAGTGCAAAGAAAGAGAGCAAACAGTGCAGCCATGCTTGATTAAAGTTGTCCTCTGTAAAGTGCTCACTGTTATTGAGCCAACAATCTGTGGGGTGTGCAGAGGCTACAACCGTCTGTCAAAGCGCTGCTATGAGGTGTGCGTCTGGCCCGACCCCGTTTGACTCCCATCAGCCCTCCTGCTGGGACAGTAAAACAAACTAGACCCCCAAAAGACAGCCTGTTTGGAGCTATAGTGAGGCATGTCCCAGAGCAGCTCTCCCAGGAAGAAAGAAGGGCATATTCCAGGGCAACAGACAGACGTGGACATGCGAGGTAAAACACTTTCAATTAATACCAAGTTTCAAATGAGCAGCATTTAACCCTTTAAGCCCTATAGCCCCCACAGTTGGGAACCATTAATGCACCACCAAAGATGATGAAGTCTGTGAATATTTTAGTGCAGAAGTTGCCTGATGAGGGACAAATACGAATCAGAAAAACTGTAATTTGGCACTTCTTCTGGGCCAACAACTGGGACTTGCAATAGAAATGGCTCACTTTTTGAGTCACTTAAAATAGCACTTTTAATTTGTTGAGTAAATAAGGGATATCTAGTACAAACTCAGACTCAGAGTAAGCTAGTAATGTTGCTGTTAAAACATTTTCTAGTGTGCGATAAGTTGCATTATTACTTGCCTTTCATGTACAACAATGTAACATACTGTATGGTGTTTGGCAATATTACTAAATATTCAAAGATATGATCGTGATGCTGCACAAATCTAGGTTCTAATAACTTGACATAAAAACACTCAAGGCAATGCAAGCACTTAACGGAAGTTATAATGTCAATTTTGTTGTTGTTGTTTACAAAATGTGTTTGATAATGTTTGATATGTTATAGTCCATTTTTTCCCCCCACTCATGGTTAGTGGTTACGTGAAGCCATTTATTGTCAAAAAAGCTGTTTGTTTACACTTTTCATCTAGAAACTAACCAAATGTCCCTGATCAAACATTTACATATTGTGCATCTTGAAACAAACATCATTTTTTTCAGAGAGTCCTATTTTGTCAAAGAGTCCTGTATTTCAGCTGAAGTGAGTTTTGCTTTGCTCCTGAACAATTTTCCTGGCAGTTGTTGAAGGTCATGTAAACCTTAGATCAGGGACATTTGAGTAGTTTCTGTTTCATTATGATTTCAAAAGAGTAAACTAGGTTCTTTGGCAATAAATGGCTTCGCACAACCACTAACCATGAGTGGAAAAAAGAGTTTTGTGTTATCATTCACATTCTGAACATGAAAAATGGGCAAAAGATTAAAAGGGTATGTGAACTTTTGAGCACAACTGTATATCACAACATAAAATGCAGGATGTTATTGAAAAGACTTTGCTTATACAACTGCTCGGATTGTACAAATGAAAGTTCCTGGACGACTGAGAACCCACGCAAACAATAAGAGTGATCTCTCTTGCTGACATTCTATCACGTCACATATTCCTGCCTGTATATTTTTCTATACGATTGTTTCCAATCACTACCATTCATTCTCCCAAGGTCACCCGCGGCGTCCGCAATTACACTCGCATTTACATTGACGTCTCCACCGAATCCATCTAAAACCTGCCTCTCCACAATTACTGTCATCTTCTGATCGCTTGTCACTGACCCACACCGCCTCTTGCTATTCACGCTGCACGCTCCTCTTTGCACACAAAAGTCAAAACAAAATCTTCCCTCACTCCTTCAGGGGCCTATATGAAGCTACACAAGGAATTCAACCGTAAAAGTTCCATCCCTAACAACGCACCTAATTGTATTTGTTCCGTTTACACATGTCTGAGTAATCCTGAATACTCACTCCGCCGTTTCAGCTCCCAAAAGGTGCGCCCATACATCACTGTTTAGCTCGTTCCAATGGCTTCACGTTGCACTACACTTGCAGATAGAGATTGTTGTGTATCCAAATTAATCCAATACCAAAGTGATGAAAAAAGCTGTTTTAGATGTCTCAATAAAAAATCTTTAAATCTTTCATATCCATTTTCTCACAGTCTCGGCCGCAGCTGTAGTGTTTTTTTTGGGTTGACCCGGCTGTTCCTTTGGTGTTTAAACAGTTTTGAACCCCAGTCCTGGGAGTGTTTTCTCAGCGCACGGCATCTGGCCTGGAGGACGTCACTCCGAATGCATCCTGTCCGGGGTGAAGGACACGCGGCCGGATCAAAAAGAGTTGACATATATCACTAGTTAAAGACAACATACTTTACAGGGAGGAGATGATTGAGGGGTAATGTAATAGGAAGGAGTGAGGGATGGGTCAAGCGTGGGGCAACATATGGTGCATCTCCTCCTATGGGATTCTCAGTTTGATTGGGATTTTTTGCAGGAAGATAGAATAACACTGCCATATTCAGGCGCACATTCATTCAGTCCCATTAAGAGCAGTGGAACCTTGGTAACATTGACAATTTCACTATAATCACAATAATCAACCACTGCCAATTTGATGCATTCAAATCTTTATTTCACGTATGTAATCTTGCCTTCACTCCCTTCATTCTGAGCACACAGACATGTTTTTTCAGTGACATGTGACAGTTGCTGGGCTTGGGTTGTGCTGGCTCCTGATGACCAGTGTAAACCTGTTCCCTTTCTCTTTAAACAGCAACATCCAGACAGACCATCATCACATGCTTTGGAAAGTTACATCCTACTACCTTCCTGTCTGGTGTGGAAGGTCCAGAAGGGTACTTCCATGCTGAGCGATAACTAATGAGCAGTGTGTAAATAATATCCTTAAGGTGTATTAAGGTGCACAAGCGTTTGCTCATGTGCAAAGCGAGGAGCATGTGCAAAAGTGGATCATTTTACTCAGCATTCGGTCATTTACATATCAGATCTGGGCAGTGTTGGGTAGTAATGGAATACATGTATTGAGAATACGTATTCAGAATACTCATTTTTTCAGTACAGTTACTCTTTCATTTGAGGGTGTTCAGAATAGTTACTTTCCTAAGTAGCCTCTCCAGGTCGGTGGAGTGTCCTTGCCTCAAGTGGAGGAGTTCAAGTATCTCGGGGTCTTGTTCACGAGTGAGGGACAGATGGAGCGTGAGATTGACAGACGGATCGGTGCAGCGTCTACAGTGATGCGGTCGTTGTATCGGACTGTTGTGGTGAAGAAGGAGCTGAGCCGAAAGACAAATCTCTCGATTTACGGTCAATCTACGTTCCTACTCTCACCTATGGTCATGAGATTTGGGTCATGACTGAAAGGACAAGATCACCGATACAAGGGACCGAAATGAGTTTGGGCGCACCCTTAGAGATAGGGTGAGGAGCTCAGTCACCCGGGAGGAGCTCGGAACAGAGCCGCTACTCCTTCACGTGGAAATGAGCCAGCTGAGGCATCTGCTTCGGACGGCCTCCCTCGAGAGGTGTTCCAGACACATCCCACAGGGAGGAGACGATGTCTTTAGGCTGGCCTGGGAATGCCTTGGAATCCCCCAGGAAGAGCTGGAGGAGGTGTGCGTGGTGAAGCCTGGGAATCTCTGCTCAGACTGTTGCCTCCGTGACCCGACCCTGGATAAAGCAGAAGAAAATGGATGGATGCTTTCCTAAATTCAAAGTAATACATTGTGATACTCAATCATTACATTTAAGTACTGTAATACACGCTGTTCCAGGTGCAATATGTCAAAACCTCTATACCATGACGACACAAATAAGAATTGAATTTAGTATATAAATTTATTATTATTTTCCTACAAATTATTGTTGAATAAGGATTAAATACTCCAAGTATATAAACCTAAAAATTGTGATAAAAATAACTCATACTAACTGTTTTTGTGCAGATAAATATTTTTAAAAAAAGGCTTGCGGCCCATTAAAAGCTACGACCCACTTTTGGGCCCACACTGCATTCATACAGGTGATGAATTAAGTTTAAGTGTCTTGCCCAAGGAAACAACAACAATCTGCACAATCTATGGGAGCTGGGATTGGAACCGCCATCCTGCTGACCACCTGAGCCATTGTCACCCCCTGTATAATTGGAGTGATCATATTTTCAACCTAAAAACCTGTACTGTTCAGAATCCAGCTGAGACTCGTAGAGAGTGTGCATTATATTTATTACCTCATTTAAGTCCTTCTTGTTGCTCAGGAGAGTACCAGAGTTCAGAAGGTAACAGTGTGAACTGTTGAACTCCACGGCCGTAGTATGTATCTGCGAGCTGTCGGAATAAACCCCAGAAGACTGACTTTAGATGACACAATAAAGCCACAGTACACTGCTAAGAGTCCAGCCACACGCACACACACACACACACACACACACACACACACACACACACACACACACACACACACACACACACACACACACACCACCATGAGAGGGATACACACTGCCTTTTAAGTAATTGCATCATTTATTTTATGTTGTTTGGCCACAGTAACATGTAGTGAGCCACCTTTAGCCCACTCCACCACCTCCACACTGACACCAATAACAGGAGTTTAATCAAGAGTGCCATTCACTGCACTAAAAATATCACTCACATCCAGGTTAATTACTGATCTGGGGACACTGTTAAAACATTGTTCAAAATAAGTCAAACGGGGTGAGAAAAATAATGCATTATGTACTTATTGTGTTTACACATAAAGCCCTCGAGTGGCACTCTGTGGCTGTTTAGGTGGAGTTAACTATGATTTTGTGGGAAATTGAGAATTCAGATTCACTCTCTCTTCCTTGTTGCTTCCTGCTATTTTTTCCCAAATTTGCCGTACTGCTTGTCCTTCCCTTCTCCAACGCAGCAGCAATACACCAGCCTCATAAACCTCTCCATCTCCTCTTACTTACCAAAGGATGACCAGGCGTTTTGAGCCCTTCGCACCATTTCTGCAAAACCATTCATTCGTCCCAGTTTTTACATAATTTTATATATATATACACTAATTAACCCTGATAAGGCACACGTGTTAAGTGAAAACCATGTCAGGTGACTACTTCTTGAAGCTCATGGAGAGAATGCCAAGAGTGTGCAAAGCAGTAATCAGAGCAAATGGTGGCTATTTTGAAGAAACTACAATATAAAACATGTTTTCAGTTATTTCACCTTTTTTTTGTTCAGTACATAACTCCACATGTATTCATTCATAGTTTTGATGCCTTCAGTGAGGATCTACAATGTAAATAGTCATGAAAATAAAGAAAACACATTGAATGAGAAGGTGTGTCCAAACTTTTGGCCTGTATTGTATGTATATATATATATATACTGTATATATATAACTAACATTTTACCTTTCAGTAAGAAAAGTCAAGGACAGTCAAGCTTTGGTTCCACATTAAAGTCCTGTAGTGTTTGAAATTTGATCTTACTACCATCAGTGTGTGGGTTTCACTGCTGGTTTCAATAGAGGTGCACTCTGCCGTTGTGACCTTGGGCAAGACACTTCAGTCACCTTACCCCCCAGTGTCTGTGTTCATTGGTGTATGAATGAGAGTGTGGATGGGTGAGTGGCTCCTTGCTGTATAGTGCTTTGATTGCCTAATGTGGGTGGAAAAGTGCTATATAACGTGAGAACATTTATCTTTTACATACTGTATAATAAGATAAGGTTTATTGGGAAACGGATGCAAATCATACCCTCAAAAAAGCACAAAACTTAACCGAAAAGATGTAGCATTGCTCTCAGACGCCACTTTTACACGGTATTTCTTATCTTAAGTAAAACCTCAAAAGATCTATATTCAATAATGATTTCTATGTAGCCTTTGGCACCATACACCTGTGGTTGATGGGTTGACAACAGCTCAAAACAGCTGCATTGTTCATAAATTGTATTGTTTGGTGGCTAACACTACCAGCTGTATTAAAAATACATTGGACAGGCTAACGAATAGTCGGCTTGCTAACTGCCTGCATACGTTAGCATCGAATGACATTTCTTCTTCTAATTTCTATTTTCTTGCACAGTTATTATCTTTTAAAACTGGTCCAGGAGTTGACTGTGGACTTGTGACTGAATTGGTTTAAACAGTTGGTGATGTTTTTATTTAGCTGTGTGCCTTTGAGAGGACAGTGGGAGTAGCCTAATACAAAGAGATGATCAGTGCGAGTGGAGCTGCATTCATTTGCATACTAAAACTGAACTTTGATCAAGGACATGCTGAGCGTTCACTGAAAGCACGGGTCATTACGAATCCCCACAAGAGCTACACCTCAGAGGCTTTTACACAACACAAGCTGTAGGTCCTGAACGCAGAATACCGAGCACTCCACACGACGCACAAAAGGTAGTATATGGAAAGTGTGATCTAAAGTATAACATAAAAATAGTATATACAATTTTAAGTGAATAAAAAGTGACTAAGATGAATTCTTTGTTTCTTCTTTTTGTTGCAACTTAAGGTATTATTTCAGGAGGATTGTGACAGATCTTGCTGTTTCTGCAACAACTTCTGTTCTGCCTTTTCTTCTACATATCAGTGACATGAACAAATAAACACTTGTCTGTAAAATGGCAGACATAGAAACAGATTTTCTTGGTAATGGTTTTATTTCTAGCAAATGGTTTGACTGCTGCCTCACTCAGCTGAGGCTTTGTGGAGTTCGACGACTCAAGTATACAGTTGTTGAAGATACTGTATGTCTTTGGTCTTCCAATGATTCTTCAGCTTTTTTCTTTGTGTTCTTGTACTTGCGGACGTGTTGGTGTGTCCTTCAGTGGTGGCTATCCACTGGTCTTGGGGGTGGTGTGCCTCAACAGGAATCTCAACTACGTTTGAACAATCTTTCTGACAGTCAGTAAATTCAACATTTTGTCTGATTAGTTATTTCACTTGATTTAACCATGAAGTCCATCCAACGGTACTGTGAAAGCATTCCATCCATCCATCTTCTTCCACTTATCAGTTTCCGGGGATCACACTGCACCAGTCCCTTATGGCTCCTCCTGCAGGTGGTGGGTAAGGCCACCTTAATGTACCCATAGGCTCCGAGGCTTACCCAGGATTAGCTCAGTGCCAACCCTAACCCTAAATCCCACAAAATAGAGCTGCCTTCGTCCGCAGTTCCACCTCTGGTTGAGCTTGTTGGTTTAAAAAAGCCTGTTAGCTTAGACATGTGGCTCATCAGCTCTTTATCTGAAGTTTGTCTGCACTTGGATTGGCTAGAATTTGTATTAGTATCAATGATGCTATGACTAATTATAGCAATAATGTGATTTAAAGGTAAACCAAACAAAATGACAGTATAATATGGAATTCAGTGATATCTGATAGGCCTCTGGGTCAGGTAGGTCAGGCCTACTACAGACATCTGACAGGATCAGGCATAGCAAAAGCGGTATGGACATAACACAGTGTCAGTGCCCTCTGCTGGACAAGTGTGGAATTCCTTCCTTTAAAATTGGCTGGACTGAGCATTTTTAATGATTTCTTTAAATGCCCATAACTCTTGACAGGAATGGGCTAGAGACTTACTTTTGTGTTTTTTTTTTTCCTTATTTCTGATAGGCCCTTGTCTACGGTAGGCCCCTGGGCTCCAGCCCCTGCTATCCCATTGGATAAGGTCCTGGTGGTGGGTCATGGGAGGACAGCCCCACGATGCTCCTTCACATCTGGGCGACGTAGCCGGCCTTGATGATCTCTCATCATAAGGAGCTTCTGAACTGCTCTTGGTCTGACCCGTCACCTAGGACCTGTTTCCCAGGGGAATAACGCCCCAGACAGCATAGCTCCTATAGGTTCATTCGGGTGCTCAAACCTCTCCACCACGATAAGGTAGCTATTCAAGGACTGTGAAAGAGACTGTGAAAGAGTGTGTGATCTCTAGTTGTTCTTGATTAAGATCCCGGCTAACACCGTTTCACGTTTTCTATATTGTATCTCCGGAACAGAGTTTAACCTGTTATAAAGAACTCTGATGCCGTTTGTCCAATACTGCCTCTTCCCGAAAGCCAAAGTCAGACTGGCTGGGGACGGGGGACGACAGAGCGCTGCAGCCCACAGTCCTAACATCATTATTGGGCTGAGAGAGGCAATAAAGCCAGGTCTGGAGAGATTAGATGTGCTGCAGCGTTGTATAGGGGCATCGCTGGCTGCTTTTGTGCGCTGATCTTTTTGTCCGCCTCTTGTACGACAACATGATAGATGATTTAGTCTTAGGGCTCCATGTGAACCCCACCACCTGAGAACACGCTGATGTGTTTAAGTATCGCTGTTTATTGCAAAAGAGGGCCACAACACAACACAGCAAAGAGCTCACTACAGGCTTTAATTTCACCCTCTGATGTGCCGGTGTGAATATAGGCTCCATAAGATACCAATAACAGTCAACCAAGTGTTCAGAAGGTTACTTTATTTATTCACATTGTGCAAACATGGTATATACTTGACCTAAATGCAGTTTTGAAAAAATATCCAATCTCCTACTCCTTAGTGCTACTCTTGATAATTATATGGCACAACCTTATACGATAGTGAGAGAAAGAAGTGAAAGGATAAGTAAATATGTATGAAAAACATGCTAGCTAAAGCTTTATAGCATTCCATGAAGTAAATCACAAGCTCATATAAGGTTGCTGCCTTATGTACACACATATTTTGACAATAGGGACGCAAAATGTATTGCACTCAAATCCAAATTGAATCATGAAATGGTAACTGAACGCAGCAATTATTTCAGTGGTGGAAAGTAACAAAGTAAAAAGTGCAAATTTTAGGTACTTTTACTTTACTTAAGTACATTTTATGATGAATACTTTTTACATTTCAGAGCCTGTATGTGTACTTTCTACTCCACTACATCCAAGTACATTTTGAAATTGGGTTGTCACCTGGTGTAGTCCTGGTTTAGTCCTGGTGTAGACCTGCATTTAGTCCCAGTTTAGACCTGGTTTAGAAGAAATTTAATCTGATACTTTTACTTAAGTAAATTATTGGTCCTGTATCATTTTACTCAAATAGGAATATTGAGTCCTTCTTCCACCGCTGAATTATTTAAGCAGTACAAATTTAGGTTTAGTCCTGATTTATACCTGCTTTAGTCCTGGTTCAGTCCTGGTTTACTATGTCACATTAAATTCTTAAAAAAATACTTTTACTTTTTACTTATGAAGTACATTTTACAGTGGATACTTTTTTA
>OMNZ01027488.1:3555-17880 GCA_900303255.1 Lesueurigobius sanzi | reverse complement strand
CATGTACTCCACCGGTCTGTGGGGCCCCTCTCCCCTCTATTAAGGACATGTACTCCACCCGTCTGTGGGGCCCCTCTCCCCTCTATTGAGGACATGTACTCCACCCGTCTGTGGGGCCCCTCTCCCCTCTATTAAGGACATGTACTCCACCCGTCTGTGGAGCCCCTCTCCCCTCTATTAAGGACATGTACTCCACCCGTCTGTGGGGCCCCTCTCCCCTCTATTAAGGACATGTACTCCACCCGTCTGTGGGGCCCCTCTCCCCTCTATTAAGGACATGTACTCCACCCGTCTGTGGGGCCCCTCTCTCCTCTATTAAGGACATGTACTCCACCCGTCTGTGGGGCCCCTCTCCCCTCTATTAAGGACATGTACTCCACCCGTCTCACCCGCAAAGCCATCAAAATGGCCAGGGACCCTTCGCACCCATCACACAGTCTCTTCAGGGTGATGCCTTCAGGGAGGAGACTGCGGAATCTACGGGTCAGTTCCAGTCGACTGAGGAACAGTTTCGTACACAGGGCCATCGGGAAGCTGAACTCCCTCCCCTCCCTCCCTCCCCTCTTTCCCCTCCCCCGCTCCACAATCAAGGATGAGAGAAACATAATTTCGAACCATTCACATGGTTTGACAAATAAAGAATCTTGAATCTTGAATCTTGACTGAGAACTAACAGTAAAACAAACTCAATTCTGTGGACCCATGCATGAACCTGATATACCCCCCCAGTATTATGATAAGTCCAAACATTTTCAAAATACGTAGCTGTCTAGTGTGTTTATATTCCGGTTTCTTTTGGAGAGAAGGAAGCAATAGAATAAAGAATAGGAGAGGACCACTTTTGATCTCGATTTTCTCAAATTGACTTTTCTCAGGTTCATGCATGGGGCCATAGCATTGACAACTGCTGCAGCATGGAATGACATGAGATCTCCTCACTGACCTTGACTCCGGTTTTGGTGGTCCATGTGACTCCCAGCTTGTTGGCCAGGACGGCCGCGGTGACAGTAGTGCCGTTGTTGCCTCCCCAGCCCACAAGCATCACTCCGAGCCGGGGCACGTGACTCTCTGTGCGGAACGTCATGTGAGTGCTGTGTGGGGTCACCTGCAAAGAGCACACAGTCAACTCATTCAGAAATTTAGGAGTGTGATCCCTAATTGGTGTGACTGTAGATTCATATTTTGCTATTTGTATTCTGTTGTATGACCTGTTAATGTTGATTATCATTTGTTTTAACAATAATGATGATCTCGTGGCCTTCACTGTTGTATTGATCTGAGAGGTTAAACCCTTGCCTTCAACTTGTTAGTTCCTGTGGCCAGGTGCCTCAAGGTTTTAATTACCTTCTGTGTATGTGTAAACAGTGGTTGTTGCCTAAAACCATTGTGCTTTGTTTTTCATGTTTCAAATGATCAATAAAGTCTTCTGATTCTGATGCAAAAGGTTCATGGAAATTGTAAATTTTTTAAATAAACTTTTTGTCACGTGAAGCATAAGTGATGCTGTTTGAGGACGTCTTGATAGAGTAAACTTAGAGGTAATGTCTGTAGGATGCTCTTAGTATAAGATTCATATTATGTGAACATGCCAATCCATTATTTGGTTCTATATCAGTAAGACAACAGGTAATCAGCTGATGTTTCCAGGCGCTACTCCACAAACATATACACCCATGTCATGTGACGTGTGTGTACTACATTAGGTGCATGCACGTGCAGACTGGGCCCAAAACAACTGGAATACTGTTCTAGCATTGCCACGCGATTGACACGCCTTTGTTTTCATATAAAAACACAATACTATCGTGTTGTGTTGTTGATCGCACAAATAGGACCAACTGACTGACCTTATGTCTAGTCAAGCTAGATTTTTTTTTTCTTTGCATTATTTAATTTTAATGTTTGATTTCATATCTTTCATGTTATATTTCTTTGGGAAGCACTTTACAATACGGCCCGGTAACTCGTAGGTACTTACTGTAGTACATCCTACATACTTACAGTGGTATATGTTACGTACCTACTGTGGTACTTCACAGTTACTTACAGTGGTTAGTCCTACTTATTAACAGTGGTACCAAATATGTACAGGTAAGTCATAGGTGACTCTTTGGTACTTTCAGTAGTAACTTCTGAATAATGACTTGGATACAGACTGGTAGTTGTTGCACTCTCACTGGTATTTCTGTGGTACTTACAATGTAGGTACTGGAAGTGGTAACTACTAGCATTAATGTAACTACTAAATCTGCATAAAAGTAGACTACAGCAAGTCCAAAGACTGTTAGAACACAAGTCTCTTCATGAATATGCAAAAGAGGATTTAAGCAATAGCAATTCATGCTGTTATTACAATTTTAGAGACTTTACAAAATGGGTTTCCCCTCCAGCAAAACACTGTAGCACATTTCTGGACATACTGTATGTAGGATGTACTACATCCTAATAACCAAGGAGTAAACCAACCCAGTAACTGCTTGGATACCGGTCAAAAGCCTGAAACCCTGTCAAGTTGGCCACGCCTAGGAACATCAGCAGATTAAGACACATCACACACGTCAGGTGACACTGAGGAATTAGGGAGTGTCCTTGTTGAAACACGTCATCAAGGTACACATAACATCTATTATACCTACTGTCTTACTCTAATAATAATCATTATTAACTGAAGAAACAAATAAGATGGTTTTGCCATAGCATCTGACATCCTCATTCTGCTCTGATTAGTTCATGGATGGAGATTTATCTCATATCTGGGACAAAGACAGTATAATATTTACAAATCTATTGTATACTTTTATAGACAAAAATACATTCATCAAAAATACACACTGTAAAAAAAAATATGTTTACTGAAATACTGTAGTTGACTACTTTTTCAATACGTCTGTGTAAGTTCTCAGTCGTACAGGAGGAAAAGATTGTTCAGTCTTCATTTGAACTTCTTCAATAATTGATTAGTTGTTTGTGCACTGTGGCCCGGGAAAAAGTTGCCACAAGAAAAAACGTCACACGAACGTTGGACAGCCTGTTGGATCGGTTTGATTATTACAGCTCATTCATAGGGGCACTTCAATTCAACAGCCAAAATTCAAAGTGTAAAATTCGAAGTAAAAAAAAAAATCAAATAGATTTTTTTTTTTTTAAATATATATTAAATGTAAAAAAATATCAAGCTCTTGAATTCAACAGAAGAAATTCATTGTGAAATTCACAGTGAAAAAATCACAGTAAACGTCCTGGACATCAAGACCTGAGCAATCGATCCAGAGTGAGTCAAAAACCAACCTCTGTTTCACCAGGAAACGGTTTAGGGAATTTTTTTATATTGAATATTTTAAGGGTGAATTTTATTAGTTTTTTGTCGAATTGTACACTTTAAATTTAGCCTGTTGTATTTGATTTGGGGTGCAGTGGGTGCGGCGCGGCATCTGAGCGCTCTTAATCAGCTTTGCACAGGTTGAAACCTGGCTGCGCAATAGCCTACTATAAAGCAGGAGAGGCTCATGCATTTGGCCGTTATGAATGCGCATAGTGACCTTATTAATGAATACGACATGTTTGGACCCTGCTTGAAGAATTCATCAGCAGGTTAACTGAGAGAAGGTCCACTTTTGGAAAAGTGTGAAAGCCCTTAGGAGCGCATTTTTATGAAAGCTGTATGTTATATATAGCCCATTGGGTTTTGCATACCAAACATAGCGTCTGGACACAGCTCGTCTCAACAATGACAAGGAAAATTGCAGCTGTGTTATCTACACACAGCCATAGACTCTTGATGCCATGTCCAGGTATTATTGCACATATTTAATCTACAAACGATTCACTAGTTCATTCGAGTAATGAGAAATGTGCAACCCATATGTTGACTCTGGCTCTCCCTCGCTCTCCCCGACACTCGCTCACTTTTGGGTCTCAAAGCGCTGCCCGGTGGAGTCTTTGCGATGATAAAATGTGTGTGGTGTTTGTGAACACTTTTGCGCTTGTGTCCCATTGGTCAGTGAATGTATAAAACCTTTCTGTGGCCTGTTGTTTTTGTACAACAGAACAAAGGCTAACTTTAGCTTGACTCCTAGCGCTGATGCTCTAGTCTAAACTGCTGCTGTCAATAGCCTAAAGGCTTGTCGCTGTGCGTTAAACTGCAGCGTATTTCTGGAGATTATTCCCACAAACTCAGCTAAAAGTGGGCAGTAACCACAACTGTGCGCTCCGCTGCGTCTGTGAGCTGCTTCTGTCTGAAGAGCAGAACTGTCCACATTGTAAAAATGCTTTTGATCCAGATATGAAGGTAAAGACGACATAAGGTCTTCTTTTTATCTAGATAATTAAAAAACACTGAATACAAATAGGGAATACAAATTTAATTATATTACATTAAACCATTTGTAATAGGCCTTGCTCAAATGGGAGGGGAGGTGGGTCGCGAGAGATCATCAATGAAAAAAAATGGGTCGCCTGAAAAAAAGTTTGAGAAGCACTGGTTTGTAGCCTAGTGTTATGCTCCTTAATAAAGGCTTGATATAATCATCTATTTCGTTCCATTTTCATTTTCTTAAATATTAAGATGCTGCATGTGTTAAGTGTGCGTCTCTCCCCCAACCCTGCCAACAAAAACCCTGCCCCCCTCTCAGAAAATAGTTCTGACGTCCATGACTGGAAGCAGATTTACTGACCTGATTTATCATATCTATATTTCCAACAGTGTATGTAGCCAGTAACAGGTGTGTGTTCTTACCGTGACGTGGTGGCCCTCTGTGTGGACTGATGTGCTCTGATAGACATACTCAGCCTCGATGTGGCTGTCTGTGTAGCGCACGTTTGGGCTGTTAATGTGGATGCTCACTGACATGGCTGTGGTCCCTATGCACAGAGGGACGGTGGATCAAGTGAGGCCCAGGGACACTGTGGACAAAACACATGTAAGCTTTATGGAATTTGCAGCTGATTTTCATAATAAACTGATGGAAGGTTTTAAAACAGGGGTGTCAAACTCATTTTGGGTCATGGGCCGAAATTCACCTATGATGGCAGGTCGAGGGCCGCATGTAAACAGGAAAACACAATTGACAAACATGTTTTCAATGAATAATAAATAATAATGTGTACTATAATAATTCAGCTCATTTGATTGATTTGTCAAAGCCCTACAGGTGAGTGAGAGGAGGGTGTTGGCCAAGTTCACATCCATCATGGACAACACCTCTCACCCACTGCACAGGACTGTAGAGGAGTAGCTCCTTCAGAGACAGACTGAGACACCCTCAGTGCAAGACGGAGCAGGTCCTTCATCCCCACCGCTGTCAGACTGTACAATTCTACTGTATAGTTCTATGTGCAATAACAATACTTAATATGTGCAATAACATCAGTGTTTACAATACCTGCAATGTCACTTTATCAATCAACCACCTGAATGTAAACATTATTACAGTTATTATTTATTATATATTCACCTGCAATGATAACTCTGATACATATTCTCCATTTCATACATATCACATCCTGCCCAATTCGACCTAGAGTCTGTGAAGTGAAAACCATTTCTGTGACGACATCGTGATGCTCATTGAGAAAATGTCAAAAGTGCAGTAATCAAAGAAAAAAAGCGGGTATTTTGAAGAATGTATTTCTCCTGTTTGTTTAAAACATAATTCCATATGTCTTCATTCACACATGAATGCCTTCAGTGAGAATAAAGTGGAGGTGACACTGGGAGATTATTTTGTATTTTCAAAAAATGGCCTCATTCTATTTATATGGAGAAACATTAATTCACTGCAATAATTAAACACCTTATTGTGAAAATCAGGTCATTTATTTGTTTCCAGGTGAAAGTGTGTACTATGTCAAACTGACACAAAACCTGAAAACTGAAAAATTTAAAGGGTTTATTTTGATTTCGTCGCTGAAAATATAGGCAATTTTGGGCACATTTATGCATAAAATGCTTTATTTTGAAATTAAAACAAAAAAATGATGGAAAATCTACAATACATTTTCTTGTCATATTTAATATATATAATATATATGCAGCAAAAGTTTCAAATTGATATCAGTAAATTAAAATGTTTCCCCTATTCTCCTACAGCGTCTCACAGTAGTTAACATAGAGCATGTTGCTGTCCATCCCCTTTTGGAAAAAGTCAGTGGTGTAGTAGGTGTATCCTATTCATTCATCATTTTAGCCGACGTTACGTAGCCTGCACGTGGTCTGAGAGCGGCTGAGAGGCAGTTTTAGCCAATCAGGACATGCCCCAGGGCGCGCATTACGCAGGACTTTAGGCTTCTCGGATGGATGGGTTCAGCAGGTCAGTAAATGAAACCTGTTTAGACTTATACCTTTTAAAATGCCAAATATTTGCGTGGGGGACAGCCATGCTGGGATCTCGTAGTAGCCGTAGTAGCAGCAGCACATAGCCCCGAGGCGTGCAAGCCGTGGCAAGAACTGGGCTACTTTACAGCCGCTGCTAACGATGGCCATTCAATATCTTAACCCAGGTTGTAGCTAGGCTATTAATGAGCTATACGTGTACAAATGATACAGTTAGCACGGGAAAACTCACCTGTAAAATGCTATGGCTGGTTTTCCGCGAAGAGAAGGGATGGATGGTGCGACTGCGCGCGTCAGAACAGCGGTACAGACTGTGGGGAGGTGAGCGCGTGTGGGTTTAGCGCTGGCCAATCAGAGGAGCACACACCTTCCCCATGTGAGGAGCACGTTAGAAAGGTTCCGCTTACAATTAACATTTAGCTCAAATTAGTCTTTTCCTTTGTTTGCCATGTTTACTTTTTAACTTCCTACTGTTTTCCCAACTTTGTAAAGATAATTATATTCTTAAAGAGACGAAAATAGAAAGTATTGAAGAAAATATATTTCTTTCCCAATTCTATGTAAAATGAATGAAATCCAATTCAAAATTTTGAACAAAATTTACCCTACAAAAGAATTTCTTAAACTTAGATTTAAAATGGACACCGGGAAATGTGTTTTCTGCGACACTGGGAATGAGGATAGAACGGGGGTCTCCAACCTTTTTTTTTTTTTGTTTACCATGTAGCTACTTTTGCATGACAAAAATGGCAGCGAGCTACTTACAGTATACATCAAAGAAACACGTGTAACTCGGCCGATAGGACTGACAAGATGATCATTCAATACAGTAAAATACAATAACAGTAGTTTCTTATTTTTACTTTGCTATATTCACCTAAATGTTTGGAGATGTTTGATCAGAACAACAAAAATGCATGTAAAATTTGACTCATAAAGCATAACGTATAGAAAGCCTTTGGCGAGCTACTTGGAAAGGGATGGTGAGCTACCGGTAGCTCGAGCTACTGCTCCCTGATCTAGAACATCTTGTCTTTTCTTCTAATGTTATACAGAGTTTTTGGCCGAATTTTCAAAGTTTAGAAATAAAGTCAAGTTCACTCTCGCAAGTAGTAGAGCGGGTCGTCTTGTACCCGGAGGGTTAGCGGTTCGATTCCCGCAGGTGCACACTGTCGTAGTGTCCTTGGGCAAGACCCGTCACCACCTTGCCTCCAGTGTTTGCATACACTGGTGTATGAATGAGAGTGTGAATGGGCGAGTGGTTCCTTGATGCGTACTTGAGGCACCCCTGCTGTAAATGATGAATCTACAATGTAAATAGTCTTGAAAACAAAGAAAAATAAATAATTTACTATGTATAAGTATGTGCCCACCAGAGCACATCAGCAAGTCTGTTCTGGGGAAAAAGAAGCAGAATTATTATTATCTTGGTATCTTTTACCTATATTTGAAATCAATGTCAATATTCAATAACTCCAAATAAATGTATTGAAGTGAAGTTGCTAAATCAAGAAAATGAGACATTTCTGAAGTGAAATAAAACTTTTATTATGAAGTAAAAACGGACCAATACGGTCTCACGTGCCACACTGACGTCAGCGGAGCCCGGAAGTGTCGCTCAGGCCAGTGCTAAAAAAAACTTCCGCCTTAAGTTGTAAAGAAAACAGTCAGCTAAAGGCACCGCAGCGTAACTAGCCTTTTGGACAGATCAGACCAAAGGTACAGGCCAGTGTATAATCGACATGTGTAGACATTTTAGTCATATGTCAGAGCGCTATGTGTTGACAAATCTTTGCTTTAGTTCATGCAAATATACAATCTACTGGAGCTCAAATGCAAGCTACGCTAGCCTATGCTACACCGAAGAGCCATAGGCCTCAATGCAATATCCCTGTCTCTTGATCGCAATATGTGTGTCATTTTAAATAACATATAGTCTCTTTAACATTAGATCCGTTGTTCTATTTCATCAGATATGTACAAGGTCATATGAAATGGCTATTTATGGCGCTATGTTCAGTTAGCTAATAGCTTGCACCTTAGGCTGAATATCCAGTGCTAGTCACTTTAGCCTTCAGCTAACAAACCTTCGCGTCAGACAGATACTGAATAAATTGTATACATTTTTCTATGACAATACTGCATCCCGACGTTATTGACCTGAGACATATGTGTATTTATTCTTTTGTTTTACCAGCTGTTGAATCGTTATGCATACAGTTTACTGAGGACTGGTGTATTTACTTTGTGGTCAGTGATCAAATAATATGCTTTGTTGATGCGAGCACCTGTTTCACGCACAGGTGCATGTCTGTGGTCTAAAATGTCCTGTGTGTCTCCTTGTCCCAGGCTGATCACTGTGGAGGCGGCGTGTTCTCTCGCAGTGGGTGTGCGTGAGTGGGTGAGTGTATGTGTGAGTGAGTGAGTGCCTGCAGTTTCCTCTGAACCTCTCCTACACGAGCGGCTCCTCTGCTGACGATGACAATGGAGGAGATGAAGAATGAAGCGGAGACTAACTCCATGGTATCCATGACACTGTACGCTGTGATGTACCCAGTTTTTAATGAGGTAAAGAACATTTGTGTATTGCAATTCTGCTGACATTGTGTCTAGACTTAAATCCTAACTTTAATCATGGCCCCCCTTGTAAATGAGATGCTGCATCTCAAGGGGATTTTCTGTTAATACATTGATGTTAAAGTGTTCTTTTGTGACTATATTTGGAAAGGCTTTTCCTCTTGGCTGCACAGTAATGTTGTGTTTCTGTCTTTTCCATCCTTAGCTGGAGACGATTAACCTGTCAGCAGCACAGACACTCAGAGCAGCCTTTATAAAGGTAAGGGCCCTGCTTCTATTCAGTCTTTGTCTTAATCTCTAATACAGTTTGAGTGTTGTTCAGCCAATCTCTTATGTCCATAGTACATGCACAGACAATTTCCTTTTGTTTATGCTATACATGCATACAAAACATGCATGTCCACTAAAACCCAAATGTATTAACAGTTGTTGTACACCTTGTTTATCCAGACAGATGATCTTTCTACACTACATGCTCTGTATCATATGCTCTCATTTATTGAAAGCTGGTTATTTTTTAATGTATAATGCACATATGCTTAAACTACCTCAGAATAGGTCTTTAAATGTGGACTAGCACCAGAGGTTACATTAACTGAAAATCCTCTGTCAATGAATGTTTTGAAGGCTGTCCTTCATTATGAAAGATTAAAAATCAAGCCATCCCATCCTTTGAGAGTATTACACACGTTTTAATACGATGTTCTTTCCAAATTCATGTTCCATAATTCTGCTCACAAATGATATTTAGATTTCCATCCATTTATCCTGTAATCTGTGTTTTCTTACATACATAATACTAGATATATAATGAGAGATTAATTAATGAAGGATAAGAAAATGGCTCACAACACTGTTCAAAATGATCCCTAGTGAAACCACTGGCTATACATCTTGGTGTGGTAAAGAAAGTAGAGATTTATATTGACCAGGAGGAAGTGATTCTCACAAATGCTCTTTCTATTGAGGTCAACAATGAATATATGGTTTAATTTTGTTCTAAAAAAACATTTCCTCTAGAAGGGGAACTAATTTACTATATTCCTATTGACGATTTGTCACGCTGCCTGTCCACTCTGCACTTGTACCTCATGCAATTGATAAACATATGCCTCAGTGTTATTGACTCCTGTATCCAATTTCTCCCGTCCTTAAACTGTGACTGAGGGAGGAAGTTGAATTTTAATTATTAGCCCTCATTTTTAGCTCTACCAAACCCTTCCACACATCCCTCTTCTTCTTCATGTTGTACATGGTTCAACTTCAGACTGCATATCAGAGTTTACCACCATGGAAACGCCAAACAAATCGAAGTGCTTTAGCGTGTGATGGATTTGTGATCAATTCAAATGGTCAGCCAGCAGCAGTCAAATGTTTTATACAATATACTAGGGCGGGAGGGATTTTTCAATATTTAATTCCAAGCCTGATTTATTGAATTTTGAACCCCAAAAAACAAAGAATTTTAAATTTTATTCACCAATAACTATTCAAAAAGTAAACAAAATCCCCTCTGAAGAAATCTTTGTAACTGATGTATCAACAGAATAAGATCACACATGTGCTCTATTCATTATTTACATTTTGTTGCCAAAAATATAGACAATTTTATCTTTTATGTGTTAAATGCCTTTTTATATGAAAACATAACATGATTGCAAACTTTTTTGTCAGTAATCCACATGACAATTTTCATGTTAATAACAGTCAATTATTATTTTTTCACGATTCAAATGCAGTGTCCCCTTAAGACACAAAAACCTTTCGTTGTCCTCCTCCAAACTCCAAAGCACATTAAATTGGCAGCTAAACTTGACTTTATTGAGCTTGACCAAAGTTGACATTGTGATTATTTTCGATGAATTGCCCAGCATACACAGACAAGATATACTTTGGGAGCTTTAAAGTTGCCTGTTGCTGTATTTTCGTAGACTGATGTCTTGACAGATGTAGGTGATAATCAAATGAAAGTGTCCACTCGGCACGGCCCCTCTCTCTGGGGACGACAGGATTAATTAATGCTTCTTTCTTTGTGCCAGGCCGAGAGGGAAAACCCCGGTCTGACTCAGGACATTATCATGAAGATCCTGGAAAAAAAGAATGTGCAAATAAACTTCACAGAGTCTCTATTGCGCATGGCGGCCGACGATGTTGAAGGTAAGTGTCATCAGTATCTCAATATTATACATGTTTTGGATAAACATCTAATAGTGAATTGTCCAAGGTATTGTGATTGCGATAGATCTGCAGGGGAAAAAAACAAGATTATATGCACTGTGCATATTTTCAACATGTACAGTAGCCTCAGCATTTCAGAGAACTATGAAATAAGAGAGACCAAGGCACTTCTCCCCAGTGTTGGGAACGTTGCATTAAAAAAGTAATTGGTTATAGTTGCTCACTATATTCACCATATATATGCCATTTCAGCATCGAAAACAAACTTTTTTTTTTCAACGCACTGCGCCATGTCACCGCCAACTGCTGGATTGACAGTGACTTCAGCCAATGACAAAATGGACGGAAATGAGGACCATTGTCAAACAAGCCAGCTAAGAAAGGGCTTAGCTCTGGATTATATATTCCAAAGGGTCTACTTTCAAAAGCCACAACTTCTCCAAATATGATCAGATTTCCATGTGTTACACATCATTGGAAAGCTTTCAGAATATGTGAATAACTCAAAACGCCCCAGAATCGACTTGTGCCCCATTTTGTCATGAGCTGACACATATGTCAAAGAATTGTTTTTTGAGCTGTTGAAATTTGGATTTGCTTTGACAAAATGAGAGCCATTATCTGTAACTGTTGCTGTGATCATGTGTTATCCCATACACTGAGTGTATGTTGTCAAGCTCAACTACAATGGTATAACTTTTATTGTGGGCAGTCCAAATGTCTGCTGTAGTTGAGATGTTCTGCAATTCTTCAAACGACTGTTTGAGCTCAACATTCATTTTTGAGTACTCGTCTATGTATTTAGTAAGTCTTTCGGCAAATGGGTGCGCACTCCCTCTTCCTCCGTCTCCATCTTCACTAGAGCTCACGCCATAATAACCACCGGGATGCGGAGTTGGGTTAGCAGCAACAAGAGGCGTGTTAGCATGTGACGATGAGAGTTAGGCCTATCAAGGCAGGATTGTATTCCCAGGGCAGAGTGTACTAGGGATGCAACGATTCATTTGAGTCACGATTCGATAAGATTTTCGATATGAAGGTCACGATTTCGATTCGATATATTTAACATGCTGAACAAGAAATACAAGTTTTAATATTTTTTTCAAAAAATAGAATTGGTCTTCTGTATTGTATCAAAATACACTAGTGCAGATTTTAGCTCTTATAGACCTGTGAAAATACTGTATTAAAGTGCTCAGAACAAGCTTTTAAATGTAACTTAACATTCAAACACCTGAAAGTGCATGAAAGTCTCCAGTGGAGAGACTCCACTATTGACACTTAACGCTATATAATAAAGTGCACATAACTTTAGACAGAGGCTGTTACTTTCACCCTGAACTAAACAAATAAAGATCAGTTGTCTCAGTTGTCTTAGATTTTTCTGCAGCTCGGCACGAGTTTGTAGTACAGCAGTCTTAATCTACCAGTCGAAGTTGTCAGTATAGTGCACGGTTATTAAGTAGCTCTCTGTAGCTCGTGAGGTCCAGCTATCCATTGTCAAAGCTGGTTGTTTGTTGCGGCCAATTCATTAACAATGTTTTGGCGCACGTCATCATAAATAGCAGCATGACAGTGTTGGTGAAATATGTACGAGAGGGGATCGCATATCGTGGATGCACTGTTTTCATTTTCAACCACAGAATACGGCTGCAACGCTTTGGCCATGAATGTACCCACAGCCTGTGAGGTTTGCTTGTGTTTATCGGAGGTCAAACTGTATCTGTCTGAAAGGCATAGTCTGAGGTTGTTACCTTGTCGTCTGTACTGCTGCAGGTCCACTACGAAGGTGGAGCGTGCGTCCCAAACTTTTCTCTCTCATTGTTGTTGCTCTTTCTCATCTTTTCCAAACAGCCTGTGTGTTAGTCTCCTCCTTCGGCACATGAAGCAGGGGGAGGAGTTCACAGACAGGGAGCTCAGAGCGGGCTGCTGTTTCTCTGAGTCGCGCAGTGTGTACACAAGAGAAACAGCGGAAAAGCGGCCCTAGTGTTAACGCCGCTGTAGCGCTAACGCCGCTGTAGCGCTAACGCAGCTGTAGCGATAACGCCGCTGTAGCGTTAACGCAGCTGTAGCGTTAACGCAGCTGTAGCGTTAACGCAGCTGTAGCGATAACGCCGCTGTAGCGTTAACGCAGCTGTAGCGTTAACGCAGCTGTAGCGTTAACGCAGCTGTAGCGATAACGCCGCTGTAGCGTTAACGCAGCTGTAGCGTTAACGCAGCTGTAGCGTTAACGCAGCTGTAGCGTTAACGCCGCTGTAGCGTTAACGCAGCTGTAGCGTTAACGCAGCTGTAGCGTTAACGCAGCTGTAGCGATAACGCCGCTGTAGCGTTAACGCAGCTGTAGCGTTAACGCAGCTGTAGCGTTAACGCAGCTGTAGCGTTAACGCAGCTGTAGCGTTAACGCAGCTGTAGCGATAACGCCGCTGTAGCGTTAACGCAGCTGTAGCGTTAACGCAGCTGTAGCGATAACGCCGCTGTAGCGATAACGCCGCTGTAGCGATAACGCCGCTGTAGCGATAACGCCGCTGTAGCGATAACGCCGCTGTAGCGATAACGCCGCTGTAGCGATAACGCCGCTGTAGCGATAACGCAGCTGTAGCGAAACATACGCGTGGAAACTGTTTCTTCCACGCGTATCAGCTCCAACTATGAAATATGTATTGCTCATAATCACAACAGTCAAGTTTGGAAACACTTTTTTCTGTTTTATCTCACGCATTCTACTTGTGCATCATCAATGCAAATATTTCCATGACTGTGTTAAAGGCGGGGATAATTTGAATTGCAAATGTTTTGCCCTGTTTAAACAACACCATCTTGGAAAAAATATTAAAAATTTGAAAGTCTATAGTTTATTATCCAGGGTTTCCACGGGGCATTAAGCCATTAAATTTATTGTGTTAATAATAATGCCTTAAATGTCATTAAAAGCTGTTAAATAGAATTCAATTTGGCATAAAATGAAAAGTTTAACTGCAGACATTTGTCAAAAATTCTAAAGTTAGGGTCTAGACTGGAGTTTTGGCAGAAATCATACTGTATTTCTGGTCAAAAGTTGTCTGTATCAAATTTTGTATTGAATTAGGAAATTAATATTAAATATGCACCGATTTGTGGCATTTGTAGCTTTAAAAATGTAGTATTTGGGCATTAAAATGACATTCAATACAAAGAAGGCGTAGTGTAGTGAGGATATAATATTCTTAATTGCAGTCATTTGAATTAATTTTCCTTATGAA
>OMNZ01027487.1:0-28460 GCA_900303255.1 Lesueurigobius sanzi | reverse complement strand
AATGTAAACAGTCATTTAGTATATATCACCTGCAATGATAACTCCATTTCATACAATTCGACTAGAGTTTATTTTTATTTTATTTAATCTATTTAGTGCTTAAGAGATGTTTTTACAGTTTATTTACAGAGACGCTAAGAGACTATCTTTATTCTATTTTATTTTATTGTTACTATTATTACTATTACCTGTTGTTTTGCTTCTTTGATGACACTTTTCCTGACTTTGTGCACCCCCCTGTGTGATACTGTCCTAAGAGCTGTTGTGACAAGTAAATTTCTCTATTGTGAGATCAATAAAAAAAATCTTATCTTTTTCTCATCGTTTGGATGGTCCTGCGACTTATACTCAGGTGTGACTTATACATTAATTGATATATTACATTAGCATATTGTTCTCTATTCTATTGTTATTATTATAACTTGCCTTTCAAGATGAAATATCTGTTCTTGGTCTTGGATTGTGTAAAATAAAGTACTCCTAAAAAGTGCGTCTTATAGTCAGTGCGACTTATAGTCCGCAAAATACGCTATAACAAATATGTCAACCATAAAATGATGTGACCCCCTCGTCATACTTTCACATGCTCCCTTGAGACCACAACCTCCTAGTGTGTTGTATTTCTCATCTCATAAATGTATTCCAAACCAATGTACATTTGCATGACTCGCATTAGCCCGGGCCCCTGTGCACATCAGTCAAATGCTTTACCATCACATGGCTCGACCCTTCTGGCCTGCTGCATCCAGGTGATTTAGAGAAGGCCTAAGCACAGATCTCCAAACGGCCTCTCCTGCGCGCAAGGTCATCCCACAGCCAGTCACGACACTCCAATTAAGGCAACTGATGGACGCAGCTAATTGGTGGGATTTATAACCTCCTTTTATTATGCTTTATGAGGAAGGCAAGTGGAGGGCATTACCATTTATAGGCCCCAGGCTCCACACTGGATCACTGTCACGCTGCTGTCCGGCCCGAGGACGGAACACCTCAGCAGGTTAAGTAGCACGAACAAATACGATACTAGAGCTGGTGCGTCCTTTAGACCAGTGGTTCTCAGCTGGTGGGTCGGGAAGCCTAAGGGGGTCGCAGAATCATTTTCAGAGTGTCACACAAACCATTCCTGGGGACCATATTTAAAAAAAATGTTGTCTGCTAAAACACACACAAGAAATTGATTTAGTTGGAATGCATACAGTGGAAAAAACTATCATATATTAAAGATCAAATACAATATCAGAAATATCAAGAATGTGGTAGGAAACTGAAGAGGGACAGGACAGGCAGGACTGGTGTAATGAAAGTGTGATTATTGATTGTATGGTCAGGGTGGCTGACCAGGGGCCTATGCTCCAGTCCATCTGTGGACAATGCAGTCAGTTACACCTCACTGCTCCGTCTAATAAAGAACAGGCAGATTGATGTCACCAGAGCGAGTGAACTCTACCTAACACTCACCAGCAGCATGTGGTCCCTGCACACACTTCAACACACGCCTTCATGAAGGGCCACAGAGGAGGAAGGGTTTAGCCATGTATTAATAACTCTATATTATTAAGTGATGTCATCCATAACATAGAATCTTGGAAAACCTGGAGATGGGATTTTGTTTTGTTTTTTACTTTTGAGCTAATGCTACAAACCAAAGTGGAGCATCTTTCGTACAGAATGAAAACAACAACAGTCTAACCTTGTAATGGCGGGGCGATCTAACAATATGGTTTTCTAAGGACTTTTACTTCCTCCCCACATAGCAACAGGAAGCAGTTCAAATCATTTACATGCACTGAGTTGCTTACTAATGCACTTAGATTGCATCTAGGCAGACTTAAAAAATGTGAAGTAAGTGCACTTCTAATGAAGACACAGCGTTCCACAGCTCAGAGTTGTTCCTGGAGGAGGAAGCCAGCGCCTCGCCGTGAACATTTGGCCGCACTCGTAGCCTCTGTGGCAGCCGCACGAGCGATTACTCCTGTGCAGCCAGCCAAAACACAAAAATCAATAAACAATCTCAACGTTTGGGAGGGCCTTTCGTCTGACTTAATAAATGTCTCAATCCACTGTTATGACTTCATTTTGCCTTAACGTCTTCTTCATGTGCATCTTTTGTCGATCAATTAGAGAATGGAGTGCCCCCTCTGTCACGACACCTGCCCTCCATCCGCCGCTCAGCGCACACACAGACACACAGAGCACTGGCCCAGCACAAGGTGAATGGCTTTTTAATACTTCAAATGAGAGCTCTCATGAAGCCACTCACTTAAATGGCTCATTAGAAGCTCCACCATCCACTGATCATGTCTGCCTCTGGTCATTCAACTCACGCTGTTTATTATGTTAACTCTTCATCTTTTTGGTTATGTCTCGGGCAGTCTTTGGACGGAGCTGTGTTTTGCCTAATAAGAGACCAAGTTTGCAGAAGAGATGCTGTCTAAGGCGACCACAGGCTTCTCTCCCAGGCTGCTGCTGCTGCTGCTGCTGTCACAGAGCCTAATCCCGCTGCCGCAGAGATGACAGGTGAGTGCTGCCAGAGCTCCTGGCCTGTGACTGGGAGCTCCGGGAGAATTTCACACGCACACACCCCTCTCTTGTCTCCAATCGATTCTGCCACTTCCCATTATTGTCAATCAGAGCCACATTGTCTCTGCGGGTGGAGCGGTGCGGCAGGCAATTGCCCAGGGCAGCGGGGTGCATTGAGCGGCCTGCCCTGCGCCTGCCAGCCTGCACACAGGGCTCGTCTCAAGAGGCTGTCTGGGCAGCATGCCACGACTAAAACCTAAAACTGTGGCCTCTTCACTTCAGTGGAGAATCAAAGAAAGGTGAATCCACATTTGGTACTTTGTGGTGGAAACATTTCCATTGGGCTGTCAGCAGGTAAGTGATGCTGTCCTCTTTAGAAGTGACCACCCAGTTAGAAAAATGACAGAATGACTATGGCAGAAATAATGGAACAAAGGGCTTGGGAGGTTGACAGAGGTGTTGTAGGAGGCTGTTTTTGGGCTAGGTCCATAAGAACATGTCTGGCGTGGTTGCTCCTGACCTGAAAGAGAAGCCCAAATAGACGTGCCGGTCAGGTCGGGAAAAGGCACAGGCCCTGGAGATTGATGGGAGCGCTGGCCTCCCTCTTGCACTGTAAAAGATTATCCGCTCACCCGCTGGAAACAAAGCTGTGATGGAAATTCGTCTCGCATCATCAGCAACAAAATATCTACACGGCCAAGCGGGAGTCTCTCATTTTTCATGGCCAATATATTAAATAAAAAAAAAGCATTAAAGAAAAAAAAGTAGGCGAGGAGGCGCACTGAGTGATAGCACTAGTTACGTTTTTTTTTTTAAACATCCCACTTGAATCAAGGAGATTATAAGGTTTTTATTGGCTGTCAGGAAACACAACTTTCAGCGTACTTCACCCGCTCAAGCTCGTAACACTCTGATTAGAATGCCAGCTGAAATGAAAAGGGATGGTAACGGGGTGAGGAGACAGGACACAAGCACAGATGCCCTGGGTCTGCGTTTCACTGAATACACAACACTGCTGACACACACCAATACCAATGGTGAATTTATGCGGTGCGCCCTATAAGACGCGATGACAGGATCCACTCAAGCCGTGCCTATTCTAAACTAGATGTACATAAAGCACATAAAGCAGCGCTATCTCCCGCTAAGTGAACGCTGCATTGGGCTGATATGTGAATTTGCTATTAGATAGGGAGCATGTGTCTGGATGAAAAAATGCTTAGTGCCGCCTTATTTTACTGAAGAAAACTTGCTACAGTCGCACCGTGTCATGGCAATGATAAGGAGAAGGTGATGGAAGGAGACTCCCAAGACAGTGAGTAGTATGAAGCTGGCTGTTGTAACTCAAGGCTGGGGTCACCTACTCAAAAGCTTGTACCATGACTAAACGACAATTCCAATGATATTTTAGTCCTGAGAAAAGTGCGGATTTGTCACAAAAAGTGGGCTTTGTTTCCCCATCTTTGACGAAAGGAAAAGGGATCTTCCAACTCCAAACATTGATTGTGCAAGACGACAGCGGGAATCGAGGGGTTGGGTACGTGTATGGGTGGATATTCGTAGGGGCCGGGGGGTTGAATGAGGGAAGGGGATTGGTTCTGGGTTGTAAGGCGCTTTGTGCTACATTCTTGCATGAAAAAAGCTTTATAAGCAAAGATTGATTGAAGACGCACAAGTCGAGTAGTCACAGAATATGTGAGTGTTCATCAGAGGAGGTTTGTAAACATGAACGACCATCAAGCAGCACAAGCGTGCTCCTGGTCTTGTTTTGTGGCTAAAGTGTCGAAAGATACAAGCCATGATGCAAGGGCTTGGCTGATACAATGCCTTCATTGTGAACACAGTTACATTTTGTTAAGTACAGATAATTAAAATCCTCATGAACGTAATCTACTTCTAGTTCTTTACTTACAGAGTACTCATTTTATTCTCAGGTTGTGTAAAAATACTTTCAAGAACGTAATAGTCTCTGTAAATACCAAGAAGTCATTTATTACACATGCATAAATAATGTCACTGATTCACACACCTTAGTTGCAGTTGAAGTTAATTCTTGTACATGTTTCCATGGATGGGCTAATCTTTACATCATTTACAAAGCAATTAGCCATGCCCCAAATGCTATTAAATGTAACAGATAAGAGCCTGTGAGATAAGACGCTGTTTGTACTACATATCAAATGTGGATAGCTGCCTACGAACCCTGATGTGGGAGATATAGTATTTAAATCCTTAAATGTCAGTTTGTAATTAAAAATGTAAAATGGAGTATATCTGCTGAACTATCTTCATGGATTGTTCATTTGAATTTAAGTCTCTCTACTCTTCAAACAGTGAATAATTGTGCATTTTAATAATATTCACAACAATATATAGTGCAAACATTTAAAAGCGGTACATCAGGTATGTCACATTGCTATGAACAAGGCAAGTTTATAAATACAAATAGCTGCCAAAACATGCAAAAATGTTTATGCTTTACCAGGGCTCCAGAGTTCCACACATCGCACCGTTCCTGAATCCTCGTCACATCCCCCTGGCCATCCAACTATTATCACTGTAAACACTGATCAGGCAGGGCACAGCACCTCTTACTAAAATGAGTATTTTAAGATACACTGCAGTTATGAAAAAGACAAAGACTCAGGCTCCTCTGACATCCTGCTGCGTTCTGCTCCAGTCTGAAAAACTGACAGTCCAGACTTTAGTTTGATGATTTTAGTGGAGTTTACATCATTAGTAGCTGTGATAAACCAGACGTGTTTATTTACTTTAGATAATGGAGCTATTGCTGCGGAAGTAAACATGAAAGTAAAGTCAGCGCTGTCAAAAGGAGTCTCTTTATATGATCACTTGCTCTGCACCCAGAGAGCTTTCTAAGCACAGATATATCACTCTGATTCATTTTTGTTTTTTTGCAGCTGTTAAATTAATTTAGCTTTGTCCATGAACTCATTTATTATTCTTAATATTAATTTTGTCTTCATTACCCTAAACCAACTTCACTGACTCAAACTAACATTTATGCATTTCTTATAACATTCTAGTTCCCTTGTATATACAGTAGGGGTGTACACTGTCCCATATTTATTTTTATTGTGAGACTCTGACATGCAGCTTGTAGCTGTGGAAGATGAATGAGCAGATTGCTAGATATTGAAACTGTAACAACAAACCAACTTTCTGCTGATAAACTGTATATATGATGTTTTTAGAGTATTGACTACTGTTACATGTCCATTTTGCAGTTTTAGTGTAAACTAGTGTAATTTGCACTTTTGTGGTCTAAAACCATGTGTGTACTGCCCCTAATGGATAAATTGTGAACTGCTATTTGCACATTTTCAGTGGAAGTCTCTGTATGAGTGGAACACCACGTCATGACCATGACAAGTGGATCATTCCCTGGTTACGCCCCGAAGAGGAGGAAGAGTAGGCTTTCATCTTTACATTTACACAGTATCAGGTGATTGCCAACACTTACTGCTCTATGGAGCAGGTAGCTGCACGACCACGCGGCACACATACGTTCTGTGTTTATCCAATGCTGAACGCAGCGGTTCCTTGTGGCACTGACCATCACCCCCCTCGCTTCGCCCATGGTCACATCGGCCACCATTTTCCAACTGCAAATGTATGTATTGGTAGTGGACCCGGTTTGTAGGATACTTTCAGACATTTCTAAACTATGTCCTGGTGTGCCTAAATGAAAAAACTCATCGTTCCAACCCAAAATGTTAGTCTGGAGCCCTGCTTTACAGAGGAACGTCAGCGTTACAACGTCCACAAGGATGAGTGGTTTTCAATGTGAAGAAAAGACCATTAAGATATTCAAAATGAGCTGACCTCCAGTGACTGGCAACATGCGTTTGTCAGCAGGAACCAGAGGGCCCCTTTGGTGTGTCTCTACCATAAGTGTGCACTACACAGAGGAACAAACGCTACTGACAAGAAAGGAGCCAAAAAAGCTACTTCCACACTGACCCTTAACCTTTGGCACAAAGGGGCTGCCCTGTGTGCATACAGAGGAGGTTCAAACACACTTTATGATTCCATTATGTGCGTTGTTACTCATCACCTCTCCACCCTCCTATGGACACTGGGAGCCTCCATTCAGCCGCAGACAGACCAGACATCACTCATTCACTCGCCTCCTAGGTGCCTTTGTCAGGTGATTGCTGGCGGAAAAAGGAAAACAGATCAATACATCTCCCATGGGACTGACAGGTAATCTTTACCTAGGATGAAATATGACTAGCCGCCTGCCGGATTCCTTAACAGTAGCAGGGCAATTGACTAGTTGTACGGAAGCCCTATGCCCCGGCTATTACAAACTCATTTTGGAGGCATGTGCTTTGGTTGGAACATCATTACTGTTTATTAGTAACTGTTAATCATCATTAACCAGCCGCTGATACTAATAATAATATAGTGAAGTGAATGTGGGCTGATGGGTGACTTTTGTAGTATTCTGTATAATATATATATATATATATATATATATTATTCAAGGCAAGGCTTCAATCAGTGACATGCTTAAGTGTCACTCAACAGCCACACTGCCATTGCTATTCCCGATCATGAGGGGAATAGCAAAGGTTATACATAATAATTATTAGTGAGCCACATAGTAGAATTTGGAGTTGGTTCTAATCCGGACCTGAAGGGGGCAGAGGAAGGAGGCGTGCGCTCTGCCTCAACACTTTGACTGATTCCTGTGGAGGTATGTCTTATGTGAGGTATCCATTTAGACCAGTGTGCACACACAGCATTTATAAATGCCATCCCTGGCCAACATGATCACATAAAGCTTTCTCAGACTGATTATTGCAGACACATAACTCACATTAATTGGCAAATCTCATTCTCCTAAATGCGATTCTTCACTTGAATACGGCTTTAAAAGTGCCCAAAACGACATACAATATGTGGCTGGTAATTCCGTAGTTCATTACACTAAAAAGTTATCTCCTTATCAGAATACTCTGTGCATACCAAGTGATCTCTGTTGCTATGAAGACTTTAGACTCACTTTTGAATAGACCGGGCAGAGATTCACACAATTTTCAGGCTTTGCTTGAGCCCAGACTCTGGACAGTCCAGAGAACGAACATCTCTTAAGGTTAAGCACTTGCCGACTCCCATCACTGCCAATGGAATGCATACTATGAAGCTGGTGAACAGTCTCCATCCTCACTGTTTAATGTCATTTCTCTCTACTGGTTGTGATAATCCATGGCCTAATGTGGCTCCAAAAGCAGCTAAGCCGCACACAATTGAAAAGCATGTTCAAAAAAATTTGCAGAGGACCTTGAACTAGAAAACGGAGAGAATTTAAATACAGACAGTGAGCCAACGAAGGAGCCCGAGTCTGTGTTGTGCTAATGAGCATCTTTGTAGTGAGTGTGTAGGGGTTCAAACCCATGCTAATAGGACGCCTGTACATTATGAGCTTCTCTACTGGAGGTTGCCTCCTGAACTCAAAGCAGCATGTGGCAGCTAAACACTCCACTGTGTGGAGCTTCAGTCTGTGTAAAACCATCCATCCTGCCTGACTACACCCCCTCTGGTGTCCCGCTGACAAACGCTGCTCTAGAATAGTCGCCATAATTGTTGGATTGTGTAGTAGCAGGTGGCCTCGTGGCTGAGCAGAAGCAGTCACTGTGTTGACTCAAATGAAAGGTCTCTTGAAGCTGTGTTCTTCCTCCATGAGGCAGGGGAGACCTTAACAAGCCTTGATTGCATTAACATTTGTCAAGCTTCACATTCTTCCTGCCAAGATGGGCTTCAACAGTAACATGCTGATTTGAAGATTAATGATGTGCTGAGTATTTTCCAATCACTTTGAAAAGTAGAAGTTTTGAGTGTTTGACAACAGTTTCTTTGCAGTCATTGTCTTTAAGGCCTGGGCAGACTTCAGGTCATTTCGGACTGGATCATAAGTCTTGAAAGGGCAAGTCAGAATCCGCCACAGCTCTGGATGCCCCAGAACCTTCTTGGACAGTAGCATTTCGTCTCTGCTCATCTTTATGGGATAGACTGCGAGCTGCAAACAAACAACAATAATTAGAATAATTTAGAAAACATGGACATAGAAGAGATTTTATCTGGTGATGCTGATAAGCTGTTCTGTATTTTATAGATGGAAATACAGCTCTAAAATCCTGCTGTAATAGGTGGAGTATTAATGAGGTTTTGGTCAAGTGAGCCAAATCCAATTTGGCTCCATATGACTTGTGGACACGGTTATTAAAAGGCCAATCTCCTATGCTGCCATGGCAGAACTTCACTCCTCTGGTTATGAAGCTTTACAATTTTGAACTGTAATTTGCCAAATAGCCAGTCCTTTCTCTTTTTGCACTTGCCATTTGTCCACCTGAAGGGAAATATCTTAAAGAGAACCACGGTCACCCTCTCCATCCCTAACTCTAAAACAATACCAGTCACCTGCTTTTCTGCTTCAAAAAGGGGAAAATAAATCTGTCCTGATCTCACAAAAAAGTTTTGAACGGTCACCCCAGACAGTCGTGAGGCAGTCTGGGAGAAGAGGACAAGGAAACTAGAAGTGACATTGTGGCTCTGGGCTGTCTCAAAGGATTAGGCATTACAGCATTCACTGGCATGTGCTTTTGCTCGCTCCCATTATATCTGCTTGTGCCTCTTTCCAGATGACTTCTTCCCCAAACTGATCCGGCGGCCAAGATAATTGATTAATATTTCTTGAGGGAATGATGACTAACCGTTGTTGAGGTTCAACCCAAACACTCTGGTTAAACATGGTTAAGGCTTTGTATCCAGGCCCTTTTCTACCCGACTTCAACATGGCTGGATAACTTGTGGTATGTGGTGCACAGTAAAAAAAATATTGGTTTACACTGCATGCATTAACAAGCTTTAAATTTAACCACAAGACATAGAACTACGGCCAAGTGGTTTTACATCAAGGTCAATGGAGAAATAAAACGATTTTCTTTCAATAGGAGAATTACAGTACATGCGTTTACTGTGGGTGATAATGGGACCCTGAATGGAACCATCTTACCATCTTAATAAGCTCTTGTGATGCTCTCTAAAAACAATCATTACAGGCTTCCTGAGCACTCCTCTTCCCTGTTTATTAATCAGCTAATTACACATTGACAGTAATGGGCCTGCTGATTCCCGCACTTAAATGAACAGGGCTGAATAGCGCTTTAATGATTAGCCTTTGTGGTTCTAGCTCCCTTTTTTCATTCTCTCTCTCTCTCTCTCTCTCTCTCTCTCTCTCTCTCTCTCTCTCCCTCTCTCTCACACATTTAAATCAGACCTCCCAGCAAGATGGTTTGCAAACATGCAAATCACAAAAGCAGCCCACAGACCTAAGACCTCTGCATAAAGAACAAAAATAATACCACCAAATGCCGCTACATTTTAGTAAAGCCTTGAGTTTGAGCCTTTAGCAACAGCGACGGTTGTCAAAGTTGTGTTGAGCGGCGGCAGGTGTAGGTTTGTGGGCTTTTTGAAGGACACGAGCAGAGTGCAAAGTGGAGCTGGAGAGGGCGAAATAGTGCGGTGGGCTGCATTTCTGTCAGCAGAAGTGATGGCTGAGTGCTGCCGTTATTTGTCTTGTGCTGCCACACGGGCCTCGCACCAGCCTGGGCATTAATGAGAGGGGGTCGGACCGCCGGGCAGGAACATGGAGGGCCTCAGCCGCAGGTCATCTGTCACAGAGGCGTCTGCAGCGGCTAAAAGCCATAGCTCTGAATGGGCACACAACGGGCATACAAGGGACTCCAGCAGCAACAGTACCATGGGCTTGGCTAATTTGAAACAGCTCACTCTTTGGCCAAAATATGACACACACAATAAGTTTGAATGTATTTACTGCCACAGTTTCATCCAGTGATAAAAGATGAAGGACATTAAAGAAGACAGCAGGGGAGACGGGAATTGGAGTAATTAATTAGCCTGTGCATGAGACCAGCCAAGAGTCAGAATCCATCGGCATTTTAAAACGTACTGATTTATCTGACAAATAATTCACACTGGGCAGAGGAGATTCTACTGATGATCATTTACGGCCCTGTGGGAATATTTCTGGAGTCACATCCATAATCAAACACAAGTAGTTCCAAGATACAGCTTGTAGTAGTGTTGGTACTGTCAGGCTGATGTTGGTGAGAGAAGTAGAAAATGGCCAATTTAAGGCTGAGAAATGGAGTGGTCATCTAATCCAAACAGATACCTTGCTTGATAAGTTGTTGTTATTTTTTCTCCGAGTACCTTCCACACTGCTGAGGAAGTGCTAAAAGGGTAAGGAATGAAGACAATGAAACAGCTGGGTACCGCCTCAGTAATTCCCCAGGGAGCCAGGAAGACACCTCTGGACACACCATTTTCACTCCTGATTGCAAAGTTTCAAGTCAAGCACTAACAGAACATCTACTTCTTTGGGCAACTCACCAAAGAATCATCTGTCAGCTTAACAGAGCCACGCAAGGAACTAAGGTGCTAAACACAGTAAATGTTTGCACACATCAAGTTTCCTTAAAAAATGCTGCTTTCTACCAAGTTTGATTTTTACTACGTCTGAGTACAGTGGCGGGTGAGGCTTGTCAGAGTGAATGAGCATCTCCAGGCATGAGCAAGATTACGGAGGTACATGCTGCAGCACACTGCCAAGGTAAAGATTTATACAGAGCGGGAGCAGCTGCAGAAACTGACATTGGCTGACAGGGGGTGCATGATATATATCACAGTGGATAGTGGAAACAGCCACAAGAACCAGGCTCGAATTAAAGACTAATCCAGACGGCCATTTGGAGTCAGACAAACACACAAAATAAAATGCTTATATTTGACGCCTTGTGGTTAATTTTTATAGCTTCAGGAACTTCTATGTCCTTATTTTGAACTAAAATGTATCCTCTTGGGATCCAGCTCATCTGTTAAAGGGAGACACTGCAGGCGAAAATACATTTTGTACATTTTCAGGTTTTGGCCCTATAAACCTTCACCTGGAAACAAATAAATAACCTTTACAATAAGAAGTGTAATGATTCCACATTTGTCCTTAGAACTATATTGGAAATGTTGCAACTTCAATGACCATTTTCTCAAAATGCATTTTTCTGGCATTGTGGTGACAACATCTCCACTTTAGTAGCACCTGCAGACTCCAAACGCTCCAGTCTCGAACAATATTTTGAAGGTTTGTTCAGAGGAATTTTTCAATATTTATTTTCTACCCTGATCTAGTCTGATCCTAGTCAAATTTTTTTTAATTTTTACAGATTTATTCATAGCCTGGCAAGCCAGACTATAGCATTAATTGTATAGTCTGGGGTCGCACCATTGGGAAAACTGAAGGTTGTGGGTGGAGCCAACAGTTGTCATTCAAACTGCTTCTGCTGTGGCAGGTCAACGCTATGACCAATCAGAGCAACAGAGGGTCTTCCTTGTTTTGCTATCTCCACCGTCGTGCAGCCTGTCATCATCCTGCTAAACCCGCCTCAATGATTCAAAAAATAAATAAAAAACTTGCAACACAGACAGAGCGTTGTGATTGGAGGCCAGATTCCTGGCCCAGCTACGAGCAGCTGCTATGGTGTGACGCTAGACCAACCCGCCAGGCAAAAAATATTTTTGGCCACTAGGGTGCGGCTAGTTACTAGGCTAATTTATTCACAAATAACTTGCTCATTCAAAAACTAAACTAGATATCCAAAATCCCCTCTGAACAAATATTTGTAACTAATATATCAACAAAATAAAACCATACAGTTAAACCTGGCTCCATCCATTATTTAATACATTTTTCTCCCCTATTCACCTTCAGTGTCTCTTCTTAACTGGTGCTTAAACCAAAACCTTCTCATGTTATTACTGAACACATTGACACATACAGTAAAGAAGTAAAACAAAAAAAATCTTTACCTGTAAAACATAAAACTGTCATTCATTTGTGTGGAGATGCGTAAACTTTACCCGTCCCAAGTGTTCGGTTGCTGAGGGATGCCCCCTGAGTGAATATTGCAGGGCCCAGAGCGGAGTGAATGCTTTTTGACTTTTATGGGAAGTGGTTTAGCACATGGGAGGTGAAGGACAGAGCTAGTGGCCATTCCATCACTCAGCGCAATAAACGGATGCAATTTGTATACAAGCAAAGCCACTGGCTGTTTCTGAATTCCGCCTTTTTGTTTTTTTATTCCAGCGCATGATGGACTCGAAAATATGACTATAGAGGCCAGAAACCCTCATTGAATTAGAGACGGAGAAGCATTTGCTATTTGAATGACAAATAGCGCGAGGGTAGCACGGCGAAGGGACACAGCAGTGAAGGTGGACAAACCAATTGGAATTTCAATCGGACAAAGATACAACGCTCCGAAGCTGTGGTCTAATGAAAAAAGACACTTTGCGCCGGTGTCCAACTCGCGCTCGCACTGCCGCCTGGTGCCACTTCCAATCGGGCCGGCTCCACGTCACACTTAAATACATGCAACTTCTACTCACTTGGCATTCAGCAGCTCGGATACTTCAGCGGCTCGTGTTGTGTAGTTATGCAAAGGAAAAGTGACATTAACCTGGCACTTCGGATTTCCTCTTCCTTCTCGTCTTGTCTTCTGTACAAAGTATTCTAGGGGTGATGGTAGTCAGCCTGGGGAAATGAAAGGTCAAGTTTTTTAATTTTGTTTAAAGCTAAAATGATACATCTAATAATTACAATATATGTTTGTGCCTAGACAAAACTTTGGAGTACGTAAACAAACTCAACTGTCTACTTTCATTCATTAATATTGATTATATATTGATAATAGGGCACTTGACACGGGACAGGTCAGAGAGAGTGGTTTTAAGGTTACTGAAAACTGATTTTAGTCTTTAGGTCTGGCAAAATAAAGCATCGAGATCTGTTCTGCTTTCTGGTTGGATTCTTATTTTCAGAACCAAAATGAAAAAAATGTAAATATAGGAGGGCAGCTGAAAATCCCATGCTAGTAACTATGGTAACTGTCGCAATGCAGATTTCTAGTCTTAATTTATTGATCTCTTTCTCTTGTGCCAATCCACATGAAACAAAAACTGTCACAAAGATCATTGGGCCTCATTCATGAAAAAAACTTGTTCTTAAGGCAGACTTAAGAATTTTTTGGCATGCATAAAATTTGTTCTTAGCTGAAAGAGTTCTTCTGGAAGAACAAAAAGAACAGTCAGGAGGACTCTTACGCACAGAAAATCTGCAGTTTAAGAATATTACCACAGTCTAAATGGACCCAAAAATTCAAAATCTTACACAGCATGAGAAACATTTTTCTAAAAAATAATTCTATTTAAAAAAATATATTTTTTGAGAGAATGAATGTGATCAGGTGTGGCAGAGAGCAGAGACAGTTAGTATAAATCAGACTTTCACAGGTGACAGCTGCAGCTCGTTAGTTGCTCAGAGGAGAGACTTTAGACAAAATACAGGAGGCTATTTTCAATTAGTAATGTTAATTACAAGACAGTAGCATACAATTATTAAACATGTACTTGAGTAAATGTAAATTAGTACTGCCTCATGCTCTTGTCATGCCCATATGGAAGTTTAAAGGGCATCTTTGTATTTACATAATGGATACAATGTTCACTCTCATTCATTCTGACCTATTGTACATGTTTTAGTGGTAGGGGAAACTGGAGGAAACCTACGCAGACACAGGTCTGCATGTTGGTCAGTAGAAAGGACTTTCATCCATAAGAATAATATGGCAGGTTTGTGAATCCAATCGCAACCAAATACTGAGCAGAGAAAAAAGCTGTTTCTCTCCCATACAGCTGTAGGCACCTGCTCCAACTGAAACGTGGATGCAACCTATAAAGTACTAGACACAGATAGGTCATGTTTATGAAATATTTTTGAAAAAGTCTACATACACTACATGTAAGTAATAATAAAAAGAAACAATAAGACGAGACATATATGAAGTGTGCCCTCGGGAGGATGTAAACAATACCGCAGTGAAACGGAGATCATGTTGAGCTGTGGAACAAGCGAGGAGCACCATGTCCTAACAGCCACGCGCTACAACCAGGCCCCGTCTGGGCCGCCTTTAACAGCAGCATGTTCCATGACCTCAACACCCATAAATCACATGACGGGTGTGCGGCACGGATGTCAAGAGCGGAGCAGTCTGCGCTTTGAGCCAAGTCTCTATGTTGTATAATCAATAGATATAAAAATAAATGGCCTGACTGTTATTCTCTCCGTGCTGCATCTCTCTAATAAAATCCTAGTAATGCATATTTCATTTACTTTTATACTTATTGATTACCTGTACTCCAGTTAGTAAATCACGTGCCTATCGATCCCTCAATCGTACCTCTGTCGGACAGCACATAACCAGCCATTTGCGCCCCTGATAAAGAGCTCAGGCATTGAACTCCCCACAGTAAATCTCTGCAAACTAACTTTTTAATTCTAAAATCAATGCCTGTTTAAATGTGGCATTATTTCACTTGGCACACTTGCTGTATTAAAAGTCATTCTCTGATGTGTTTAGTGGTAATGTGCGTCAGTCCATCACTATATGTCTTCTCCAGGGCCTGAGTCACCACAAGAGTCAAAGGAGCTCACACTTACTAATCAGACAGGAGAATAAATCACATATGGAACAATATCAAACAGCCATTTTATGCAGCAATTCTGTTTTGCCGTGACGAGTGTAGAGCTCACGTAGTAGTAAGATACAGAGCTTACATTGTTGTACAAATAAATATGCAAAATCGTGTGAAACGCAGTGAAAAGAGAAAGATAAAAATGGCACCATTTCTTTTTTTTTTTTGAAAGGCGTGTGGCCAAAAGTAGCTCATTCTCCAACATTGGCTTTCAGAATGCAACTTCGTCCCTTGGGGTGTAGAGCAAAACACAGCTGACACAGGGTCAATTGTAATTTTGGCAGCCACTTTTAAAAGCAAATATATCAATTAAAAATAATGAATCAAAAGAGGGCTTGGAGGCGCCGTTACAAAATAGCCATCTATTTCCATTACAGAACATGGTGCTTCAGGTGTGAGCAGGATCTCAAGATTAATAGAGGTATTCAAATGAATCAGAAAGGATTAGGGTCTCTTGGGAACATGATCAATGACTCCAAATCAATAATCAATAGGCCACTCACACCAATATACTAACTGCTGACTCCAAGATCTCACAATTAAAATGAGAACGGCGAAGGGAGTGGCCTAAGACTATGATTTATCTCCCAGCGCAAGTGTCATTTAGAAATAAATAAGTCAATAGATAAAAGATGCCACCGGCCGCCCCAGGTGGGAGGCAGTTATGCATTTTAACACAATCGCCGCTTCTGAGCATTACCCTCAAATCTGGCAAAGCACCGGGCCTCTTCAGGCGCCGTCTGAGGATAAACAGCACTGGGCCTTTATCACTTAGCATCAAATCTCTGATCGCTGCCGTCAACTGCTGCTAAACAGGAGATGACAGCTTTTATAAATACAGTATCATTTCAGCCGGGCTGCCCTCAAGATTAATGCTTACAACTGCTCCACAGAGAAAACGCTTTTCTCTCAAACAAGAGAGAAAAGCGCTTTTTCTCTTGAAACAAACAAGAGAAGTCAGATGCACTTGGGCAAAGATTTGTCCTGCAAGAAAACTGTTGAAAATAATAATAATAATATAATAATAATATAATAATAAAATAAAATACAGAGTTTTGGTTGCTTCTGACTGCTCATATGCTTGTGTGCATTCAGAGCAAATAATAAGTGAAAAAGTCAACATGAGCCAGAGTTGGAGTGTAAGGACCAAGGAGCCGTGTCACTGGAGACTGGATTTCAGCAGCTCTGGGAGAGACAATCAGCTTGTGCCGTCCAACGGGACACATCAGAAGCCCCTCTCGTCAACCCCCCCCTCTCCCTCATTCATTTGGGAGTATGATTTATACTTTTTGAAGTGAAGGGTCTTGAATCCCACTATAAAGGAATTAAGAGGTCTCCCCTGAGTCCAGCATTCAAATGAGAGCATGGCAGGGATATGAGGGCTTTTAATAGAGAGAAATTAGTATTCACAATGCCTCAAACTGGAATCTGAAGGAACCTTTCAGGTGGAGAAAAAAGGCCCAGTTTAGAAAAGAAAGCCCTAAGAAGTCAGGGGCTTTTCATAGCAGTCGTGTATTTGCCCCTCATCAAGAGCACTGGAGCACTTTGTGGAATAACCCAAGAGAGATGATGGAGAGAGACAGAGGAAGAAGAGAGAGTGAAGCTAAATTAAGTATGCACAATAAATACAGTAAAAGTGGAAACAATAAAATGTGGAATCCCACAGTCTCGGGGCCAAAAGGGCTGCTTGGCTTCTCAGCGGTTTCCTGTGCACATCCAACACTTCCAGGGATGACTGCGAGCAATGCACCACTTTGACAAACATCTTCAGAGTAAACCTCCGTGTGTAGCCCCAAACATGGAGGCCCATAAATCTGCATTTCAACTATGTAAACATATACTCTGTCAATGGGTCCAAATAGTGACCTTGAAAACTCAGGAGAGGTTATGGTTGCTGTTTAAAGCAGCCAAACAATAGTTTACAGGAGTAGACCAATAATCTAACTATTCTTTAAAGTGGCTTGACTGACAATAATAACTTTAGAGACATTTTTTTTACACAGCGTCAGTTACCTGTTCGTCCATATGGAGGTGGCACATCTTAGATGGGGGCTCTCCGGCGCCATGTCAGCAGGACGCACCGATGATGGGCACAACGTGTTCAACTGGAAATCAAAAGATATTGACATTTTCACAATTACTAACTTTAAAATCCTACCTGGTTGTACAAAACAGTAAACAAACTAAGTGCAACATACCTGGCTTTGTTCTTGCTTCCCAAAAGAGGACAGCCACAAACTGTAAAATAGGAGATTTGTTTTTGCACCGTACAAGAAATAAACATGAGTTTATTATAACTCACTCTCTCTGATAGCTTTCTTCTGAGAAGTGTCTTAGTCTCTCCACAAACACTGGCATTCTGCGCCCCTAAAAGCATTCAATAAAAAAATAACTTGTCTGTCATTATCGCAGGCAAATATTTTTCAGTCTTCATCTGTACTCCTGGACGACTGAGAACCTACACATTATGTAGTGTGTTCCAGCAGACAGGTGGTGACTAACCTTAGTTGGACATCGTCTCCTCTCCTTTCGGATGGAGCAGGCAGCAGAGCCGGGAAAACGAGAATAACACCCTGTAAGTCAATATTTACACATTAAATCCAAGTCATCAGTGAGAATTGTTTGCTCTTTTTAAAATCTATTATTCAACAAACAACTATATTTTTCACATTGTCAAACTGTAAAAAAACGGAACTGTCAAGTCAGAGCTGCAATAGTAGCTTAGCATTTTTTCACACTGGAGCATAAACAGTAACACTGTACCTCTGCGAGAAGGCTGTGCTGGATGCAGGAAGGTTAGTGGGGAGCAGGTTTCCTGCAGAGATAGCTGGCTGTCTGAGTCCCAGTGAGGAAGAAGGCTGGCCACGTCTGTTCTGACTCCACAGTCTCCCTCAACAAACCAGTCACTCTGTTCATCGTCACCTAAACACAACATGTTCGGTCAGCTATGTGTGTGTGGCCTGGTTCTACACACTTCATTTACTCATGTGCCACTATAGTGCACATTGTTATCTAAATGCACTAGTTAAAAGAATATGAATGATAACACAAAAACCTTTATTTCACTCATGATTAGTGGTTGCGTGGAGCCATTTATTGTCAAAAAACCTGTATGTTTACACTTTTCAACTAGAAACTAGCCACATGTCCCTGATCAAAAGTCAAAGTGAGTGATCAAAAGTGAGTTTTTCTTTGCTCCTGAACAATTTTCCTGGCAGTTGTTGAAGGTCATGGAAACGTTAGATCAGGGACATTTGAGTAGTTTCTGTTTCATTATGATTTCAAGAGAGTAAACTCAGTTCTTTGACAATAAATGGCTTCGCACAGCCACTGACTATGAGTGGAAAGAAATATTTTAATCATTCACATTCTCTGAAAAATGGCCAAAAGATTAAAAGGGTATGTAAACTTTTGGCCACAAATGTATAAGCCGCATTTGAAGTAAAACTAAAATGACTTTTTGGGTCTATGTGTACAATCAATGAAAATTGTAGCTTTTTCCAGTGGCAGACTTTGACAAAGTCTTATTGTGCACCTGGAGTGGTCAGTAAGTCAGTAAAGCAGACACAATGTCTGGCTCTCACAGTAAAGGTGTAGTGACAACTGTTAAATCAGAGTGTGCCTTGCCCCTCCACATCTAATGAGGAGAGCAAAGGCTTCAGCACTCATTAACATGACATGACCACATCTTATTAGAGGCGCTTAGCTGCGCAGTAACCAGCCACTGCATCCACACCTCAGAGATGCCCTTGCCTTCTCTCAGGAGCAGAGTCACTGTCCAAATACTCATTATTCATCATTTTATAAAGAGGCAGGACTGATGCCCGTGGCAAATTCAATGTTTCTGGTGTTATGTGTATGTGTGTACTTAAGCTAGCCTCGTTTACCTTGTCTGCCTTCATCATTAGTGAAAAGGCCAGGATCACTGCTGCAGGTACTGCTGGTCTCCCTGTAAATGATGACACATCTAACATGAGCTGTTGCTAGAGACAATATTACAAACATTTAAGACTTTTTTAATTTGAAGTGTTGAAGATGAGATGCACTTCAGCAAGATACACAAGATATACACGTTTTACATAGTCTTTAGTCTGCATAATTAAATGATAGAAACAATGAAGTAGTCTGGAGCTGGAGGTCAACATAAATGAAAATGACACTAAAAGACAAAAGCGTGCGGCATACTCCCTTGTTGCGATAGCAAACACAAAGGCATGAGGAGCAGGTCTGAGTGACATGCAGAGTCTAATTGAATATCCTCTGCTGTCAGCTCCAATCTAATCGGGCCTGTGTTGTGGAGGACGACAGGAGAGTCAAGCGCGTTCCCCAGACCCCCCGCCCTCTGGGTGAGTCCCTCTCTGGGGGGCCTCTTCCACACAACAACTGGCCAACATCTGCTGTGGCTGCTCAGCTTGGACTGTCCCTCTGCCACTCTCTGCAGCCCGGGGCAGGCTCTGTGATGCTGCTGGGTCTCTCTGTCTTTCTAACACCTCAGCTATCATGCACTGTGACCTTTGAACACTTCAAGGTCACTGTGGAGGAGAGAAGCTGAGGAGGCCAACAGGAACATACATTTATTTGTCGCTTTTTGAGACTTTCCAAGGGCATGAGAACTTTACTGATATACTTTAATGTGCTGTACATGTTGTTTTCTTATAAAATTTGAGTTTCACAATTTTGCTCTGAAGTGTTTCCTTTATCTCATTAGTACCTCAATTGTTCCATTCTTTTTGTGCCGTGTTGTCATCATCCACATCAAATACAAATAAGCCTTTTCAGAAACAATGGTGCTGTGAGTCCAGCACCTTAGCACTAGTTTAGTAATAAGTATAATTATTACATTTTAATTGTAATCTCAATCAAGCTTTACAGAGCAGTCACCTTTTGATTGCCTTGCATTTTGCGCTTGGTTCGTCACCGTTGACCTTGCTAATAGGGCAGGCTCCAGGGTCAGATATGCGCTGATACCATGTTTTGCCATATTGCAGAGGCTCGCCAGTGACAGCAACATTAGGAAAATGTCCATCCAGCCTGCAACACTTCGAGCCATATGGTTCGGCTACAGCAGCCCTCACATCCACAAGAAGCAAATGTGAACGAGTGTCCTCTCTGGGGAATAGGAAGATGTCTGTCCCAGTAAGACAGCTCCTCCAGTCCTTGTCCCACTCTCTTTACAGCACTTGCTCCTCAGGCTGGTGCAGATCTCCTGGACATTCCAACTATCCACTGCCTTTGACATTTCTAAACCTTTGTTCAAAATGTGTGAATGTCCAACTAAAACCAGCTGTGTGAAAGCAGCAGAACAATAAACAATTAATTAGGCTCCCATTAAGTATTTATTTGTATTAAAGGTGTAATGGGTTGTCGCTTGGAGCAACACTGGGCTTCAAGTGAGACCGTTTCCATTAAGTACTTCCTAATTGATAGCATGAATAAATAAGAAACCAATTTTTCTTGCATCTAAAAACAACACTTCTTCTGCACCAGTGACCTTTGAGGAAACAGGAGTCAACAAACATGAAATACAAACATGATGATGAGTTCTTGGTCCGAGTCCAAGTGTGACCAGCATCTCCCCGCTAGATACTTTAAATACATCTTAATTACACAATGCACAATGTGTCCGTGATGAAACAAAGCCAAGGGCAAAATGAAAAGTGTGTTGCTGTGTTTTGGGGCTGAACTCAGCTCCCCATGTGGCCCCACGGCTTCAATACAAGGCAAGGAGGTGAAGCACAACAGTATCCAGATGAGCAAGTAATCATTAGGATATAATCCTGAACTCCTGGGAGAGGCACAGGCAGTTTGTTCAGAGATTACAGGCTAGCCGTCATTTATTGAGCTCAAGCTCATTCTGCAGAGAAAAAAAGATGGAACTGTGACGGAGGGGGGCAAAGTGCTGATAACAATGGATGTGTGGCTTCTTCAAACAAGGCGCTCCAGCCTGAATCCATGCCCTTTTCCATGGCTGTCTGGTTATAAGGTTATCCCACCCTCCCTAAGCTGCTATAATTGGATTAGTCACAGAGATTTATGAAAATTAACTTTGGCAAATAGTGCAGCAGTTTCTTAAAAACTCCTAATAGAGTTCTCATATTGTAAACCACAACATGAAGCAGTGAAAGACTGTGACAATGGCTTTGTCTATTGAGCAGCAGGGGCCCTCAGCTGGGGGTCTAAGCGGAGCCTGGGACAGTTTGTACCCACAGGTGAGGAGGGCTGATGCAGGGCCAGCCTGAGTGCCAGGTGGCCCCATTGCCAGCAGGCTGAGCCCGGTCTAATGAAGGATGTTGAGCCCAACTGGAGACGCCAGCATCTGCTCCCCCTCCACTGAGGGCCAGTGTGTGACCTTGAGGAGATGCAGGCTTAAAGACCATAAACTCCATAGGAAAAAGGTTAATAGAATAAATAGCAGCCAAACACTCAGTTTAAAAGACATCTCAGCAATGGCATCTGTGTCTGACATGAAATGGCCCATGCACACTCACAGTATAAATATCGCTGTTGTACCACTGTCAACCCCTCATCTGCGCTGCCATTTTGTCATATTGCACGCCTTGGCCTGGACTTCACTATTAGATTGTTGAGCCTTCAGTACAGTGTGACAGTATACTGAGCAGCAATCAGGAGTGTTGGCGTTGTGTAAGTGAGAAATGATTGACAGTGTGCCTTGATGTTCCCATTTATTTCTGCTCTGGAGCTGTTTTCTGTCACAACCGCTATTGATTTTTCCATAAAGTAAGAAAACAAGTACCGTTAAGGGGCTAGGGAGGTCAGCACAAATTAAACGTCTAGATGTAAAGCTTTCAGTCCAAGCTATTACTAGCAAACAATCAAACAATAATCCCCCTACATTTCTTACAATTCACACATAATGACTGCATATAGATATGACACCATCAAATTGACTCATTTATATTGAATAAATTAATTCTTTATAGAAAAACATGTAATGCATGTTTTGTATCGCAGTATCAATAAAGTTGTGTTTATGCCCTATTCTAGTTATCTATTACTATTAAAATGCCCTACACTATGTCAGACTGCCACTTGCAAACTAATTTACTTTAGCCACACAAAATGCACATGAGACAGCGAGCACTGGGACACTGGTACATACTCAGCTTTAATTACTGGCCCAAGACAAAGTTATTTTCAAAACAAGTCGATACAGCACCAAGTCCCTTATTTACTTGACAATAATTCCTGAAAGGGAATAATGAGCTGGCACATGCCTGCAGGCATAGCTATCAAAGATCCCTCCCTAGTGATTATTTCTGCTACAGGAGATGAGGATGAAGAGAGTCTATCATTCATATTTAATGTCAACTCAATACGTTAAAGTGGAGGGCCATGATTGTGATACTTTTCCAGTTTAGTTGAGGACACGTTGAATATTGACAACTGGTAGATGAAGACAGGCAGTATATATCATCCTAAATGTCGCTCAGTTTAATTACTTCTGTCTGAAAGTAGTTATGCCCATGACTTTTATGTTATGGGTTTAACTGCCTCAGTCCATTTCCATTTAAAGGGTAAAAAGGGCTGATGACGTTTTGAGCACATCTTGACTTTTTAAAACAATGGCATAGTTAACATTTGGCTTACTGCATACATGTTTCTAGTTTCTACATTTTGCAACTTTATAAACTCACAGAATAAAATCCACTTCAATGGACTTTCAACACATACCCATCAGACATCTTCTCCTCTGCCCCATCCTGGTGCTCACTGGCCCGTGAGAGCTTCCTTTTCCAGTGTTCCTGTCCCATGAGCCTGGCGCCTTCAGTCTGTTGGTCTGCCCTCACCCAGCCACCAGACCTGTTCTTTGATCCAGATAGATGCTGCACCCTGGGCGGCCGGTGCCTCTGCCTGCGGCTCACATTAGGAACCCTCAACTTGGCCTGCATCCGGGTGCTGACGTCTGAGGTCACACGTTTGACCTTCCTCCTCCTGCGCAGTGGACGTCCCGGGATGTTCTCAGTGTAGGAGTCATAGTCTGGCCACGAGGGCGAGCTGGTTCGAAGCGGACGTCTCCTCACCCTGTGCCAACGGTTGGTTACAGTCAGTTCATCAGAGTCACTGCAGTTGGCCACAGAAGCAGAACCTAGGCTCCTCCTGCAGCTTCTGGAGACTTCATCCATACTGGACTCTGAGGCCTCCAGCCAGCAGGGATACAGAGAGGCCTCCCGGTGGCGCCGCTGTGCTCTGCGCCTCCGCACCTGTCTGCGCTGCTGCAGAGGATTGAGCATCATCTCCTCCCACAGCTCCCCCAGCTTCCTCTGCTCTGAGGACTGCTCCAGGGCAGACACCAGGTCCTGCACCAGCTCATCCATCAGCGTACTAAACAAAACAGCATCGTACTGTCAATGTTCATGCCTCATAATAGCTATATCTTCATATTGGTAACAAAATCAGGTCACTTTCGGCATGATAGCCACTGATCATCGTTGTTATGAATCATCCATTATTTATAGCGCGATGTTCGTGCACATTCTCAATGATGAGTATTTGTTTAAATAGCTCCACTAAGCAAAAGAAGCTCCATTTCATAATATGCTCGCTACGGGGACTGCTGCGAGAATGACTTGCATCGTAAGCTATGCGCATATTCAACATAATGCTGCAAGCCCTCGACAGCAGAGGCGAAACATGAGCTGCACGTCTGCTCTGTGCATTCTGTTACATAACATCCCGCACGTGAGAGCGCAACCACAGAAACCCCCGTATCCTTCGCATGGAGATGCTAAATACAGTAATCGGGGCTAAACTGCCTGTTCTGGACATTGATGAAACACCACCTCGATGGTTTATGTCAACACTCACCGCTAGCGTCCTCTTGTTTTGTTTTTACTCCAGCTGGACAGGACACGCACTTCCGCCTTGTTTTCAGCCAATCAGGTGACGCGATGACGCAGCTGTCAAGGAGCGCCTCTGCCGCAGTTGTTATGGAAGAAAAAAAACGCAGCCTTCGGTGACGCTCATGGAAGGTTTGATGAAAATAGACAAAAAGCTGGTCGTAAATAAGTAAACTACTGCTCACTCACTGCTCAATCACGTGCCTGTTTTCAGTGTTGGGGGCAACTCATTACAAAAGTAACTAGTTATAGAAAGAGCCTATTACTTTTTTCAGTAACTGAGGAATATAATATATTACTTAAACAAAATACACTAATACATTAGTCATTACAATTTAAGTAACTCAAGTTACAAGTGCATCTTCCCCCAAATAAGTTGTACACTGCAGAAAGGGGCTCTTGTAGCCAACGTCATCAAAACAAAACACAAAAGAATGTGGACGGCTGAGGAAAAGGAAATCTTTAACTACACTTATGCTCTGTGGCATTATTCTCACTATTTTCAGTTTATGTTTTGCCAAAAGTAACTCAAAGTAGTGTAACTAACATTTTTACAACAGTAGTATGTACAAACATATTACATTGTTAAAGCTGTAACTAGTAATATAGAATATATTACAATTGTAAAGTAACTTGCCCAGCATTGCCTGTGAAACTTTTGAACAATTAACCATCTCTCTTTTTGTAGGCTTATTTTTTCAGATCACATAAATCCTGTCCTTAATGTGAAATTTAGTATTTCCTCTTAGTCTGTTTAATGGGTGACCATGTTCAGTGTCTCTAAAAGCTTGTGTTGAAGCAAAAACTACTTCTTTCATGTGCCCAAAGAAGTCAGTTCAAATAATAAAAAGAAAACTCTGGTAAAGCGAGTACAAAAGCCAAATAATCTCCAATCTTTCTCTTAATAACTGCAAATTTCCCCCTGGGCCCATGGGAGAAGGCCTCTCTGTGCCGCTGCCACCTTATCTGTGGCGTCCACATTTGAGTGTGCTGAGCGACTCTCAGAGCATAGCCCCCGGCATGCTCTCACTAAGGCCTGTGGGGAAGCAATGCTCCTGGGCTTACTATTGTTCTGGCCTGGGAAGCTGTCCGGAGAGAGCCCCACCAGCTCCAGAGTAGAAATACAGGAGGGGGAAAAAACTTTGCCACTGCTTCATTAAGAGCATGCCTTTCACAAGCAAACATATCAGAAATGGCCCCTTTCAGAGGCAGTAATTAGCAATTTAGAAGCCTTGGCCCCTCAGGATATACACTTTCAATTTAGTCAGCAGCTTTAGTTTCTTGGGCACTTAATATTCATTGTTTCTTACTTCTTCCCAATTTCTCGACGTACATCGTCTAGTCATTCACTGGTGATAAAAGTGCTTTATCTTTTTGTGTAATTCTTCTTTTCAAAGAAGCCCTCAGCAAGAGAAGTCAATTTTTACAAATAATTTTCTATGGGATTAGCAAAGACTGAAATTAATATGATAGCCAAGCGCTCTCCAGGAAGCTGCATAGCATATTGAGCTTTTGTTTGATTGATAAAGCCTGTCAGTAAATAGTCTACTTGAAAAGCTGAAAAAGTACTAAGCACATACATGTGTATGAGATGTAATTGTGATAGGATAAATAACAATAAGGTATGTGTTTGCATAATATCCATCAGCAGCATTAGCAAAGTCCCTGTACAAGTGAAATGATGTGCAAACTGTTTTCAAACTACTTTATAAGCTCAAGCACATAATACCTCAAGGGGCCAAGAGTGACACTTATCTCTGGCTCTGTGGAGCCTTTGTCTCAAAATGAATCCACGTCTATTCATTTGCAATCAGCATTGTGTAATAGAAATAATTGATTTTTGCTTCCTTCTCACAAATGGAAAAAAAGTGTGATTAAACATTTTGTCAGTAAATCTAAATTCCAAGAAGATCCCCATCAACATTCGAGAAAAATAGGCAACTCATTAAAGTGAAAAAGAAAAGGCTAAGATGGGGAAAGGGGCAGGGATTGGAATAATGAATGGAGTCCGAGTGAGCTATCTTTCCCAGGCAGAGCGCCACTAGGGATGCAAACTCCCCGCCACCAGAAATGAGCTACCTATCTGTGAAAAGACTGACTGCTCCATCCCATTTGATTTGGCTCCACTATCATCTCTTAAGAAGATGTCAGCCTTGCTTCTTCTATTGCTCTGAGCTTTTATCAACCGTAGACGATTTCCCCGCAAAAAAAAGGAAAGAAGGGTGAGACACATTTGAGCGCCTTTCAGGGAGCCACACTAAAGAATAAGTGTTATGTGATAAAAAGGGGCTTGTTAAATAGATCTGTCTATTTGTATGGTAATAATGATCGCTTAAAGAGAGAGGGCTCCGTGACTTGTAGAACAAGGAAACAAATCTGTATTCAAGTGTTGTGTTGGCAGCGCTCTCCCAACGACCTTGTGAAACTTTCATACAGTAAAAAATGACTTGGATACTGGAGTTCTTCAACTACTCCTGTCTTTTGTAGCATTCGTCTCTCTGTCCCATTGAGAAATCCCTTCATTGTCCAGCTCAAGTAAAACAAGATTGAACCCAGATAAAGATGGACAAAGCACTTTTTACACGGTGTCAGTTTGACACAAAAACATTTTTTTTGTCCTCCTTCATTTCTAGTATTAGTTTATTACTAATTTCGCTGTAATTCCTGGACCAATCCACATGAATCAAAAACTGTCACAAAGTTAAATTTCTTCTCTGTCAGCACATATGAACTAAGTTCTAATTATTTTTCGTCTATGTAAGTTCTCAGTCGTACAGGAGTTGTCCATTGTAGGCAAAGATTCTTCAGTCTTCATCTGTACTCTGTAGTTGAAGTGAAGGACGTTTCGCTCTCCATCCAAAGAGCTTCGTCAGTACTGAGCAAACTTGAACGCCAGTGGGTCTTATAAAGGCCCAGGAGGAGTTTACCTGTAAGTCCCACCTCTCTTTGTTCTAAAGGTTGGAGAAAAACACCTTATCCTATTCACACCTAATCACTGCTCATTACCTTCCTATGGTCTTGCCCTGGACCTAGTTCTAAGGTTCCTCACACCGTTCTACAGTCCTGCCTTGGACTCTGTCCCAGCCTCATTAGCATGACAGAGGGCTGGTTTCGGCCTGAATAATTAATGGTTAAGGTGGGACTTACAGTACAGATGAAGAATGAAGAATCTTTGCCTACGGTGGTCTAATTATTTTCTCATAAAGGTGTCCAAAAGTGGTGACAGTATTCAAAAACATGCATGTGTATGATAAGGCCATTTAGACATAAGAAAAATGTAGCAGGTTTGTAACTCCAATCCCTCTCAAATAATGATCTAGGAAAATCTATTTTCTTTTTGGAAATTTTTTCAGAAATGTTTTTTTTTTTGTTTCAAAGGAATAGTTCACCGCTTTTACATGCATACATATGTTCTAACCTGGGCTTAGATGAGGTGATGCGTGGCTGTCTGGTCTTTGTGCGTGCCTTCAGTCCCATAAGACGACCAAAGACATTTTTAGCATTTTGCCTCTACAGTATAATACCGGGTTCAGACCAGTATCCAAGCAGTTACCGCGTTGGTGACCAAGGACTTAACCAGCCCGGTAACTGCTTGGATACCGGTCAGACCCTGGTATCCAAGCATATATAGTATATATATATAGTAAAGTGTTACTTTCTTTGAAGTAGCTAGTGCTATATATGCTAAAAAGTACAGCAATACCTCCCTATTCTCGCTTCCTAAATAACGTTGTTTGTATGAGCACAGAGCTGAAAGAGTAAAATATACATAATTTGACCAATATTTAGCTGGTGATCCTGAGACAGTGATAATAGACTTACCAGCAATAAAAAATACTTCAACAAAAACGTTTTAAAGGAATAGTTCACCGCTTTTACATGCACACGTTCTAACCTGGGCTTAGATGAGGCGATGCGTGGCTGTCTGGTCTTTGTGCGTGCCTTCAGTCCCGCAAGACGACCAAAGACATTTTTAGCATTTTGCCTCTACAGTATAATCCCATGGTGCCAAATTTTGGTGAAGTTAGAAGCCACAAATCTCTTCCAAGTTTCCCCTATTTAAATAGGGTTATGTGAGTAGTTACACGTTCAAAGTATAGTTACACAAAATTAAAACTGTCAATTTTCTAAGCGGATAAAACGGGTACTATCAAAACAAATTTTAATTTGTTTTGATAGTAATTTTAAGGCGGAATAACACCACTTCGACCTCCGCGCAGTATTAAGACGCTCCTAAAGGATTCTCCCCCACTCAATTGCGTGTTATTCCGCCTAAAAATATAGTACCCGTTTTTATCCGCTTAGAAAATTGACAGGTTTAATTTTGTGTAACTATACTTGGATTGTGTAACTACTCACATAACCCTATTTAAATAGGGGAAACGTGGAAGAGATTTGTGGCTTCCAACTTCACCGAAATTTGGCGCCATGTAGAGGCAAAAT
>OMNZ01027483.1:0-12176 GCA_900303255.1 Lesueurigobius sanzi | reverse complement strand
GGGGGGGGGGGGGGGGGGGGGGGGGGGGGGGGGGGGGGGGGGGGGGGCAAGACAGAGATGTGGGGGGAGGTTAAAAGCACGGGGCCAATGCGGTGACTCACTCCTGCCTGTGTGTTTCCCGGCGCTATCGGCTCTCCTGCAGGACCCGGGGAAGACCCGACACGGAGCCTCGCCGGTGCGGGACGGGTCAGGACGATTTCGCCTTTAATTATTCATCCCGCGTTACTTTTTTTCGCTACGACCAACAAGCCGCATCATTCATTTATGTGGCCTGTGTTGTTGTGTGCTCCAATACTACAGCGCAAATGCATTTCTCTTTCATTTCATATGCTGCACAATAACAGAGGAAAAAGCCCCGGCTATGTTTCTTTAATTAGGTTTTGGAGCCAGTAGGATAGAATTGGAGCTTTTGGGGCTGTGCACATGAACGTGTTTTTGTCTGAATCAGTAATGAAGAATGAAGCAATCTCTGTTTTGCATAAAAAGAACCGAGCCACGTACAGCAGGAAGCCGCACAAAATCACATGATGAAGGGAGATTGAAGGGAGCCAATTATACTGTTTAAGTCACCAGTCACCAGCCACTACTAAATATTTAATGTAAACTAACAATACCATGGTCCTTTCCCTGTTTTATAGGCTAAATGCAACCACTATTCTGCAGGTAAGAGACACAATCCAACTGCAAAACCAGTGCTGGACAAAACATAATGAAGATTCATGGAAATCTAATTCAGTCCACATTCACATAAAAAATTAAGTATGTTTTTCATTTTCATAATTTATTTTATTTTATTTTGCTTTTCTCCAGCTAAACCAGTAATAGGACTATCCACTTACAACAACATAGACTCCAAAGCTGCAACCCCTCTTTCAGTTTGGTGCATTTCTCAGCTCAGAACTTAAATATTCAAATGTAATTGTTCAACCTGCAAATTACTGAGTTGCTTTTTCAAGTCACAAAGTCATTTTCTTGTTGTATTTTGCAGATAGCAAACGCTACGGTCCTCAAATGTGTGGAATTTAGATGGATTAACAAAGCATTTTAAGCAGGTTATATGATTTTGGATTTAAGACACTGTACAGTGGTTTGCCATTTATATGAATTATTATGAGAATTCTAAAAAAAAAAGAAAAATATCAGTTCTGATCTGAGAAATGTGCCAGAACGACTCACGACAAACATGACTCAACATGACCAAACCCTTGATCACAATTCATAATTTACTTTGCACAGAGCTCCCAAAACTCATGGGGGTCATTTACTAACCCCGGTGTTAAAATGTGAGCACTGCTCAAAATTAGCAAGTGCTATTTTATGGCCGTGTTGCCCCTGATTTATGATTAGAAACTGTGCGTATTATTAGTGCAGCAAATCTGATATGTAAATGAGTTTTCAGCATGTGCAGAGTGTGCTTCTGCTGCTGCTTATAATAAAACCACTTAGCGCCTTTGTGAGGACAGCCACATATAAAAGTTACGCCGGACAAATGACAGCTGTTCACTAATAATAATCATTAATTTATTTTAAAAAGCCGAAATATTTGTATATGGCAAATCAAATATGGCGAAAGACAGATTGAAATGAACGTATAGGCTACAGGGCACAGGGCAGGCAGTGACCAGCTGAATTTGGGGCCTTTTCCACAGCAGTGTTAGGAACGGGATAACAGAAGGGGCAGAATACAGTATGTGCATGGCTCGCACCCTAGAGACGCCAAGGAGCAGGTGAACGCGGAGCAGGTGAGTCCTTTCTCCCATATCATACGCAAATGCTTAGTAAATGACCCTCTTGGACTCTTTTTACAAAAGACTGGACACATTTTTTTGCTCATTTGAACACACTTTTCAGTCATATCACAAATTATCCATAAAATGAACACTACCAGCTTGAATTAGGGCACTGCTCCAACACAACTGTCACAACACTCTGAGGAGAGAGTCTTTCACATCATGTATAATCAATGACAGATCAGTCATTAACGTTTCTGAAAGCTGTTTTTGCAGTTTTATAAAGCGCACTGTTGCTGAGCAGTGTCTTACTTTTGCTCAGCGTGTACAGATAACAACAAAGTTCACATGTTCATAACAAAGTGTGCTTTTGACGCAAGAGTCCTAATAAATAAAACAGTGTGCCGTACTTAGGGAAATGTGTGCTGTGTTTCAGAAGCAGTGTCTTATCAATTGGCAGAGCTGAAATCTTTAGCCAACAGCCTCATACTGTATCCATTATGGGTTCTCTCCGATGCAGATTAGGACCCACTGTTATACTGTACATTTCTCTGCCCCCAAACTCATTGTGCGCGCGCCGCTAACAACAACAGAGCAAACCTGCTAGCATCCAAAACACAGAGGCACAACACACAGCAGACATCTGACTCATCTTTGTAACTCGTCATTCAGAGAACACAAAATACTGGAAGCACAGCCTGTACCCCACACCGAGTAAGTCGTCCTGAGCAAAAAGAATAAACTGAAATGCGGAATACGCACTGCACTGCTTCGTGAACTTTCTCCGATATGTTCAAAGCACCCAACTTGTTGCTGGATGCTGACTTAAGTTTAAATGATATGAGGCTCTTCAAAACTGTGCCTCTGGAAGTAGGGCTGCACAATATATCACAAAATCGTATAATGCAGTATCTATATCGCAACAATATAACGCAAAGTCACTTGTGTCTTAGATTGCCACATTTTTGCGACCTCAGCCTGAAACTAAAATGCAAGGAACTAGTTATAAATGTGCAGTAGTTCAGATTTTGTTGAATTTTTTGTAATTTAGTTACATTTTAGCCTTGTTTTGATCCTCATTTTGTGTTTTTTGAAGTATGGTTTTTACACAATTCGCCAAAAGTAAGCTACTTACTATTATTTAAACTAAACGAAATGCACAGTGTTGAAAATATTTAGTAAAATATCGCAATAAGATCGTCATTACCATATTGCACACCAGTATCGTTTACTTATTGCATATTTTTCTCATATTGTGCAGCCCTAATCAAATTTTTGTTTTTTTTACCATATAAAGAAAAACTAATGAATGTTTTGGTCTATATTAATGACAATCCATTTAGGTTTGTTTACTTTTAACGCTCCCCTCTCTGCATCATGACTGGGGTGGATTGATTGGAGGAAATCCTTATGGGATCACAGCTCCTCACCGTTCACCATTTTGGGCCTGTATTTGGCAGAAACAACATGAGGTCCTGATGCATTGTTCAGACGCAGCCGAGCCAAGATGGAGGTGTTTTTTGGTTTGTTAAAATCAATGGCGTTAATATGATGTGTCGGCGTCGTCATAGTGGTTGTGACAATGATATATAGAGGGGTTTGTGTTATTCAGACATGTCTGTGCTAAGAGAGTACAGCGTAGCGCAGATCAGAGCTCCAACATCGTGAAGGTGTAAATGGTGCTTGGTCTGGCATATAGCAGTGTATGCAAATCTTTGGCATAATTATTAGTAACCTTTCTTGATTAGCTATTTTAAAGGTGGATTATTATGCTGTCTGCAGTTATTTGTTCATCATTTTAGTAATATTTAGTTAGAAAGTGCTATATTAATTTAAAACAGCTTACTCAAATTTTCCCTTAGACATTACTTCCTGGTTTAACAAATGCTCTGTCCCTAACCCCCTCCTCCCTCCCTCCCCTTACTCCCTTTGACAACACATGGGCTACAGTTTGGGAATCAATGATTTATGTCATCTATATGAGGGATTGACTTCAAATATAGCATAGGCAAGCTTATGCAGACAGCAATGCTTCATAAATGTTTTTTTTTTAATGTTTTGTGGTGGACTAAAATCATATTGAGCACACACAAATATTGCCAAGTCAAAATCAGGTCCTTATGAATGTTTTGACAAAGCATAATTGAAAAACTGGCCCTCACAATTATCCCTTAGCATGTAGCATGAAGCTAATATGAGCATTATTGTAAGCATTCCCAGTAATATTTATACATTTGGGCCTTTTGAAATATTGCTAAAGACATTTTCATATCGAAAGGCTTTTGGGTAATTGTTGCTATTAGTCTTGACTTGTTTTTTTTATTGCATTTTTGTATTTTGATGTTTTCTGTGAGGTATTTTGTAATTGTTGGTTAGAAAAGTGCTATGCAAACAAAGTTGTATTATTATTTTTTATATATTTGGTACAAAAATACTTCCACAATTCTGCATTTTTAAAATAATGGGTTTAAAAAATGGATTTCCCTTTGAATAGCCCGATATCGATTCAAAAAACGCTGACGACTTTAGCAAATATCTCTGCGACGCAATGTCATAGAGACTTACGTTTCGGAGGATCATTTGGAAGAGGAGTGTTCAGGCTTTAAAATGAGCCCAGCCATGTTCTTCTAGGCCTCTGGGAGGCGGTGTAAAGTCGCGTTGAAAATTTGTGTCCAAAAGGCTAAGTTAGCATTTTGCAAAACTGCTGACTCTGCACTTTGTCAAATCTTTGTCAAATTATTTTTTTTTTCTAAAAGATGCAAAAATATGATGAGAATAAACACAGATGGCACATCTTATGTTTATAGAAGCATATATTAGTGGAATAATAATTTTAAAAAAGTGCATTAGTCCTTCTGAGAATGTCTACCATAGCTATCCAAGTAAAATTGGTACTGTGTGATATCCTTAACTGAATTAAAAATGGAATCGTGAAGCGTATCGAGAATCGAGAGTCGCAGCTTGGAACGTGACCGTTTGTGGTCATTCCCAAAGATGCCGTCTGTATTCATACTGGTTTGTAAACTCTTAGTGGTCTAGACTAGACAGTACATTTTCCCAAACCTTATTATAAGCTCGAGTCACTCAGTAACAACAAATGCTCCACACAAGTACTGGTACAGTGGTACACACACACACTACAAAGTTTGCTATAATCAACCTTCGGCCACTGCAGTACTCGGCATGATGAATAGCTTCACAGTTAGCTATACTTCAGAGTACAGCAGATGTGTGTGTGAGTGTGTGCGGGAGAGGGGAGAGCGTGGAGAGAGGAGCCCAGGGAGAGGAGGCAAAGTAGGCCAACATGAATATAAAATCACCCCTGCCAGGCAATGATGTGGGCTACAAGAAAAGGAAAAAAAGCAGCATAGTGTGTTAGCGTATATTGGTGCGGGTTAGAAAGACGTGGAGGTGCAGCTAACCAAAGCGAGGGTCCGTATGAGGACTGTGGTTTGCCGGGGCGTTTCGTGGCGCATCGCAGGTGAGGTGAGTCAAGCGAAAGGCAGCCGCCAGTCTCTCCAAAGTGAAAGATTAGCGCATTGTTGTAGGGGTGCCGAACGCGCTTGTGCAGGGAGAAAGAAAAAAAAAATAGCATCTCCGCAGCAAAGGTTTTGATCTAGATATGCTCTATGAAGATCCTACGGAGATGACACCCACAGCCCCTCACCACCCCCCCACTGAGAGCCAACAGAGAGATGCAGGCTGCAGAGGGGGAGTGGAGGGGGCGAGAGAGAGAGAGAGAGAGAGAGAGAGAGAGAGAGAGAACAACCCCAAAACCAGACACAAAAGTGGGAAAAGCCAGACAGCTGAGAGGCATAACTCGCCATGCGGGTGATTAAAACGCATGGATTTGATGAATACGTAATACTGTATTTCATGTTCTAAAATGTACCTGAAGAATCTAGACGCAATCAAGAAAAAAGAGGTGTGTTTTACTTGCCACAATTAAGTACGAAGTAGAACTATTTTGTTAATTTGCCAAAATCTTTGTGAAGTGCAGAGAATGTCTGCTCTGCTGGTGCTAATGCAGTGGTTATGTGGCATGTCCTCAATATTCATTTCCTCATGCATAATTGACCGGTATATTGAATATGTAAAGCATATATTTCCAATTCTCCGTCCGCTTTCTCTTGCCTGATTTTGTCGGATTGTGTGGGGTTGTTAATTTCATCTTCTGAATTCTGGCGTAGCGTAGCTCGTTATGCTAGCAATACTTTCACAAAATGTCTATTTTGAAACTTGATTTCAATCAGCATATTTTTTTCATCAAAGTGGAGCAAGATATATTATGTACTGCATATGTTACTCTGCTTATTGAACCTTATTAAACAAGGTATTATTGGAAAGCTGCATAATTAATAGATTCTCATTAGCAAAACGAAAACTCAATTTCTACACGGACCTCGATTTAGATCGAAAGGTGTGAAATAATAATGTATTGGTTTTATATAGCGCTTTGCTGGGCACTCTTTACACTCAGAGACGCTTTGCATTGCATTATTCATACTTGGTGGTAAGCTACGATTGTAGCCACAGCTGCCCTGGGGTAGACAAATTATTCACCAAAATATGACGACTGAAATCATTTTGAACATTTGAACATATTCCAATAGATTAAAAGGTGCTATACCTGATTTTTAACCTTTTTAGTCAGAATGTGACTAAATGGGTCTGTTTACCGTCACGGCCGTCCTTCCGATATGTGAAGAAAAAGGTAAACCCCTTTTCGTCACATATTGACACAACATCAACAAATCATGATACAATGAAGACTTCACGCATCAGGCTTATTTTTTACTACTTTTACAACATACTTTTATGGGGCAAAAATAATGCTGCACAACAAAAAGAAAAAAAATGTCAGGTACAGTGCATTTAAACAAAATGTACAAGCAATGGCAATACAGACCCTTTCATTGTTTGTAAACATTTGGGGCTTAGCTGGAGGTGGAAAGCTAGATCCCTATATATTTCCATTGTAGCTGTTGTCATAGTCACGATAATCAAATGTCTAACTGTTGTTGTAAATATCAGATAAAACCTTATTTTATCGTCTCAAACGTCATTCCTCTTGTTCTTGCTCCTTAAGCCACAACAGGACCACATTTTTCAGTTGTAGTTTTACACTTATAATCACTAGTTTTAGTTTAATCTTATCTCTCTTGCTCACTTCCTGCCTCCAGGTGATGTCACTGATGATGTAAGCAGCGAAAGGCTCTCATCATATACAAGATGTCAATGTCAAGAAACCAACAAAAAGCCACAAAACATACATTTGTCTATTTGATGCGTAATCTCTCAAAATATGGTATGTTTTGTTCTGTACTTTTGTGGTTTATTCAAGACAAGTATCTTTTTGACAAAACATCAATCTAAATTAAGATGTTTGCCAGCCTATTTTTGCATAATTTTGACGAAAGCTTCCAAAATATCGAGATATTTCTTTTACTGAATATGGCAAGCAAACTGTGTCAGTACTTAAACTGATTTGCACATTAGTCAAATAGAAGACATTTGTGATTGTGGTGGATAGTGGATTGCATCACCTATTGTGATAACGATACTTTGGCAACCCGATTTACAACTTCCCCTATTCAACCCCTTATTCTGACACCCTTTTCAAATCGAAACAAAAAGCATTTCAAATATCAGTACCCATAAACGGAGGCATCTTGCGAGAAAAGCCGCTTGTTCTGACACAATTATGAACCACCTCCTGTAATGTGCCTGGATAGAAGCCTGTGCAACGGTGTCATGTGCACCGAAATAGCACTATATGGCAGAAGACAAGTGGGTTGCGGGCACCGGCGCGGCAGACAACTCCATTACCTTCTCACAATGGGGATCATTCTCATTCATCCTCGTAGCCGCTGCACACAAGAGTCAGAAATCAAGGGCTAAGATTACTCCGAGAAGGGCTTTGGCGATGGATGCGCTAAAGCAGCAGGTAGAGCTAGCAACAAAAGATGTCGTTAAGCGCGGATTGGACCTGTTTTCTCCTGTTCCTTTCCTCGGCTAAAATCGGGCTTATTCTTAGTAAAAAAGAAATCGCAGTGCCGGGGAGTAGCGACTAATGCGGGATGAGGGGGAATTTGGACCCAAAGTGCTCTAAGACATGGAGAAGTGAAAGCTTTACCCTGTATGCTTAACACATACCAATGAGCTAGTCAGAGTTGGTTGTCATTTGCAAAACGAAATGACTCTGAAGTGGATCGTGGAGTGAATAGTTGCTATAATAGGATTTCCAAGCAGCGAGGTTTGGAATTAAGGCGAGCGCTTGGCATTTCGGATTTGTGCGCGCATATTTTAGCCTTACCATGTTGCTTTCAGAGGGTTGAGGATTTGCCCAACAAAGCTCGCTAGATGTACAAGGTTAACTTTGCTAACAGCGCAATAGGAGCCGACCCCGCTGCGCGACAAGTGACTGATGAAGACGAATGGGCAATTAAAGCTCAAATGTCAAGCACTATCTCAATGTCTTTATATATAAAAGGAGGGACAGATTTAGACTTCAGAGGTTCTCAAAGTGTGGGATGGGGACTAGGGCTCCACAGTTACGCAATGCAATTATTTACATACACAGTATGACTCCTTTTAAACAACATCCACACAGCTTGTACATATACTGTATGCTTATGCTCCCAATATTTATTACTTGTTATTTATTACTTCGTTGCAGCTTTTTGGATCCAGCAGGCTTAAATCCGACTTGATGGGTCTATTAAAATCAGCAAACCTGTAGTTTAGATCTCTACAAACTTTGTACCCAGTGGTACAAAGCATATTTTTGTGGTTAACGGTCAGTGTGCCTCAGGGCGCTTTGAGAAACTTGTGACAGGCTTGCAAAGCACAATACAGTAAGGCTAAGCCTTTATTATTATTTATTAGGCTACAGTCATGTGGGGCTTTTCCCCAAATCAGCACAAATTGAAAATGAATCACTCAAATGTGAATTTTCACAGTGCTCATTATTATTACTGTATTGAAAAAATATTTCCCAATAGTATTTTCGTGTTTACAATAATATGTCGCCCACGACCTTCCGTGTTGCTGTATTTCAGCCCATGACCCAAAGTGAGTTTGACACCTATGATTTAGCAGTCTCTCAAATGTCAATGCTCCTGGATGTGTTTAAAATGTGCAAAGTGAACTAAATATAAATAAATCACAAATCTAGTCACAATTGGAACACTTTTAGAGTCAGGTTAAAATTCTGAATTAATCCTGGTTGAGAACTAGAACCTGTATAATTGAATTTTTTATTTGTTATTGCACCAGGTTCAGACAGATCTCGTTTGGATCTTGTTTACTTCTTATCATTTGTTTTTGTGCTCATCTCAACATAATTTAGACCAGATATTATGCCTGTTAAATTGGTTTTACTGTACTTTGACCATGTTTCTTACTCATTACTGATAGCAATTGCAAAACAATATTTTCTCGTGTAGTTCTAGGGGGGAAAATGTTAACTATAAATATCTTTTTTTAGGACATCGGAGTGAAGAGGCACAGCACACACACAGCCTGATGGCTCTCCACGGGGCGCAGGGAAGTCATCAGACCCACGCTGGGCTCACTGCAGCTGGACCTGACACTCAACACCAAAAATGACAGGCTAATGTACAATCACACTTTTCAATTTTCCCACCGGATCCCTCTCATCTTCTTCTGTGGTTTTCCAAAGAGCTGTCCCGGTAACAACCTGCTTCCACCTCTCCCGCGCTGCGATTGGCTCAAACTTTGGTCCAGCTGTGTGATGGAGAGCCAAGTCATTCGTGACCTTGCAGCGAAGGCACACCCTTCGTCCTATCTGCCTCCTTCAAAGCTAATGTGGCTAACGCTGTGAGTGCTATGTCACCCTGTGCGGTAGACTAGGGAGGAATTAAGGCTGAGCTAAATAAGGAAGAGGTCCAATGGTGACAGTGTGACTTTGCAATATCTGACGGAGTTCTCTTGGGGATAATCAAAGGATCATCACCGTATTATTACAGCAATCTGGCATCAAGGAAAAGAAGTGCTTAGGAGCATTAGTATGATGGGAAAAAGACATAAAAAGAAAAGCTTCTGAGCTGAACATAGCAATGGCATTGAGAGTGCCAAACTACCTACAGGTTGGTACTCTACACCAGTGGTTCCCAACCTTTTTTGTCTTGCGTACCCCTTGGGCCTTTTATTTATACTCCAAGTACCCCCTGCCTCAATGGTTTTGATGATTAGTTAGAAAGTGAATTACTAAAACTCCCAATTATCAGTAAAAAGGCGACTAAATATTCTCAAACTCTCAGTCTTTACAGTTAAATGTTTTAAATAGCTTTTCATTAAACATAATAATCAAAAATACAATTTAATTTGATCTTATTTTGTATCTGAAATTATTCCAAGTACCCCCTTCTAAGCTCTCACGTACCCCCAAGGGTCCCCGTACCCCTGGTTGGGAAACACTGCTCTACACCTTACACAGGGGCAACAGTTGAAAACTAGCTCTCTAGCTAATACTGACACATAAACAGAAATGTTCATTAATGTGCACTGTCCCTGTCAAATAAACAAATAAATAAAATAAATAGTAATTCAAAGAGGGTTGATTCTGGATTTTTCTTTTTTTTTAGGCTCTGAGCTTTCAAATGAGGAATGGCATGATCACATATCGTGAAACTTGTACTAAAAGCATCCTCCAGAGCAGGGATCTCCAACCAGTAGCTCAGGAGCTAGCGGTAACTCGCTAGACCTTTCCAAGTAGCTTCCAACATTTCTACATACACTTAAGTCAAATGTTAGACACATTTTTTTTTCAAAGCATCTCCAAACATTTAGGTGAATGTAGCAAACCATAAAGCAGAAACTAGAGTCATTTTCTTTCATTTCATTGTGTTCGTCATATAGGCCTAGTTTCACGTGTTTCTTTGAAGCGTAAGTAGCTCAGTAGCCATTTTTGGTATGCAAAAGTAGCTCACGGGGGAAAAGGTTGGAGACCCCTGCTCCTAAAATTACCTTCAAGTTTAATCAAGATCCCCTCAAACTGCATCACTTTAGCTTCATGCGGCAAAAAATACAATGTCCATGCACCTTTTGCAGCCAAACAATTATCTGAATAATCGTTAAAATAGTCTGCAGATGAATCCATCACCAAAATAATGGCTAGCTGCAGCCCTAGTGAACACCCAGTGGTGCAGAAGGAAAAGCATAGAACCAACTGAAAGTGAGCATTAGTGAGCCAGACACGCAGCAATTCAACACAATTCTATTCTTTAAAGGGTCAAAAGTCTATGATTCCAGGTGACTGAAACCAATATTACCTCTGCAACCTTCAACATCAAAAGAGCCAATTCAGCCCGTTTCAAAGCTAAAACGTCTCAAAGAGTCATAACAGTAGATTATTTTTAACCTCAAAATACAAACCATACTTTTTATTGATAGTATGATGACACATAAATATATTAAAATGTACAATTTGAATGAAATATCTTGAGGTGTGGGCCCTTTCCATGAAAATTTTAACAAATCATTTGTCACCGCCTTCATTCCGGCTCAATTGTAGCCTATTATAGCAGCTTATCACTCAAATACTTGTTATGGGTATACTTTTTACCATCAAAGATCAAAAGAGCCGCACCAGAGGCTCAAATAGACACACATGACTCTTGAGATTACTACTGTTACTGTATATACTGTATTTTTTCTGTATTATGACTTGTGTACAGTACTTTGGCCAAAGGCAAAGTTTTTAAAGTGCGTTATAAATAAAGTTGGCATGGTATGGTATGGTATTGAGACTCTGATGTTAACCAAAATAAACTCATAAGGAAAGGTATCCATAAGAATACAAAGAAATGAAAAAATGGAAAGAAAAATGAATTGGGAAACATCCAGCCCAACACTACTTCTGGAGTAAGTGGGTCTGGGGTAGTCACGTAGTCACAGTGACTCATATTGTAGGAAAGACTGCACAGATCTTAACCTCTTAAGCCCGTGGCAGTTTTTTTCCGAATTTGGTCTACTGTACATATCCTCTGGAAGGCTTTAACAGCTTGTAAAATGTCTAAAATGTTCATATTGCTCTCATGTGATATGAATGTCTATGGGGAGACTGTAGATGTGAACATTTTCAAGAAAATCATAGTGGGCCTGAGTAACTGAGGTTGAAAGACAGAAAATATTAATTCCACCTAAAAAAAACCACACATTACAGCAGGTCAGCAGCTTGTTTTCATTGTGAAGAAGCAAATAAACATCAAAAATAGTAACTACATGATAATTATTGACTTTTTACCAACTGTTTATCTCTGTAACAATAAATAATTGAAAAGTTATTGAGGTTTAGATTTAAAATAGTCTCGGCAGAATCCCATTATAATAAATTGGGCACAATTTGGCACTTTTTGGCCAAAAAAACTCAAATTTGTAATAATGAAATTGAAAATTTTGGATCCTATTTACACACTGTAA
>OMNZ01027480.1:0-11511 GCA_900303255.1 Lesueurigobius sanzi | reverse complement strand
GGGGGGGGGGGGGGGGGGGGGGGGGGGGGGGGGGGGGGGGGGGGGGGGGGGGGGGGGGGGGGGGGGGGGGGGGGGGGGGGGGGGGGGGGGGGGGGTGATCACACTCCAGTCCTGCACAGAGAGATGCACTGCTCATTTGGAGGTAAACAAAATAGGGATATTCGGTATCAGTATCTGATCCAAGCATTTTGACAGTATCACCAATGGTCATGTGCGGCTCCACATGCTGCGCTCACTGAGGCTCAGCCGCTAAAAACATGTCAGAGAAAAGATCCTTGTTACCTTTGCAGTGCTTTCTTTTAGCCTTTAGTGGGATCAGAACTATGGCAGGATCTAATCCAACAGCAGTGCTCGCTATGAACGCGTATTTATGCAGAATGATTAGCCATCTGTATTACAAATACATCTGTATTACAATACAGAATAGTGTCTTTTACAGTCCTTAAACTGAATTGAAACGCCTTTAGAAGCAGACGGAGCTGAAACAATCAGCTGCTTTCCTGTTGTTTCGTGAAAGGGCCATACAATTCTGCAAATCCCTGTTTTTACATAAAAACAAAAATGTGTTTAATTTTAAAGCCAAATTCAAAGCTTGTATGTTTATAGAAATGCATAGGTTTGTAATATGCTGTAACCTGGAGCAACTGCTGTAATATGCAATAGGTCTACAAGTTATTATGACCATTATACAAGCTTACAATAATATAAAGGACTGCATCAGAGAAGTGTTACAAAATCAGGAGATGAACAAACTGGGTCAGGACATCCCTAAAACAAAACAGTCAATGAATCTACCAAGGGGTCATTATTCACTGTGGTACATACAATTACATTTTTGCTTTTGTAAAGGTATTGAAGTCATATTTATAGGCAAAAATTCTTCAGTCTTCATCTGTACTCTGTACTTCAACTACAGAGTACAGATGAAGACTGAAGAATTTTTGCCTATGATGGACAACTCCTGTACGACTGAGAACCTACGCAATCATATATTTATACATAATTTAGTACAATTTAGGTCCATTTGACTCCAATGTAGGTCTATTTTAGACATATTTAGGGCACAATGTATTGCAAAGATTATAGTATAGCTATAAAATATAGAGTCAACGATGTGTCGCAAATTCTAAAAGTGTTTCACTTTACTGAGATTGACACATTCTTTACAAACTCACTCAACAATAAAGGCATGAACTTAAAAATGAGTAAATTTTAGTTATAATTTTCCAAAATTGGGGGCCTCCTCGAACCACCACCTTCATGTGGTGGAGGGGTTTGTGCACCTGAATGGTCCCAGGAGTGCACCCTTATGAGTCAGAAGCCATAAGGGACTGGAGCAGTGTGATCCTCCACCTGCAGAAGCCATAAGGGACTGGATCAGTGTGACCCTCCACCTGCAGAAGCCATAAGGGACTGGAGCAGTGTGACCCTCCACCTGCAGAAGCCATAAGGGACTGGAGCAGTGTGACCCTCCACCTGCAGAAGCCATAAGGGACTGGAGCAATGTGACCCTCCACCTGCAGAAGCTATAAGGGACTGGAGCAGTGTGATCCTCCACCTACAGGAGGAGCAATAAGGGACTGGAGCAGTGTGATCCTCCACCTGCAGGAGGAGCCATAAGGGACTGGAGCAGTGTGATCCAGGTAGCTTGGACTGCTGCCCCTGCGACCCAGCAACAGGAAGATGGATGGATTTTCCACATTCTAGTTCCATTTTAGCCCCGTTTTGGTCCCATTTTGTGTTTTTTAAAGTCTTGCTTTGACACAATTTGCTAAAAACAAAACACTATTTATGTCTGTAATAAATACTGCAATATTGCACATGAATATTACAGGTTGTTTTTAAGATCGTGCAGCTCTGCAACATGGTTTAGTCCTGAATTGACTAGGTGTCGAGGTACTTGGAAGATCAAATATTTACCCTTTCAAGTACCACCATGCATCGGTTAAGATAAAAATGGATGTATATAAACCAGAATGAATAAAGTCTATAAGATGACCCTGAAGAAACCCAAAGTCCCACAGGTTGTACCCGGACCACAATTTGAGAACAGCTGCTCTTTACATGTTTTTTTGCCTAGACACTTGAAATAAAATAAACAAATGTTTGCATTCTGAATATTCTGAAGTGTTACGCACTTTAATTAGAGTGGTGTCCTGTGTCTAACGTGGCATGTGCTCTTTAAAGGTGTATTTTTGAAGAGTTGTGTTGTCCTCACCTGCAGACAGAAGAGCAGGCGGAGCGTGGAGCCTCAGTGTTCCCGAAGCCACTCCCAGAGCTGTCCTCTGCAGCACTGTCGTAAACACACTCCTCTGGACGCGTTCATTCCCTTACAGTCCCACTTTTTACTGGCACATCGAGGGAAACGCACCCAAGTTCATATCCCAAAGAAAAAAAAAAAAAAGATTCTGGAACATTCGCATTTTTTCCTTCATCCTTTGACAGGTTTCCACTCCGAAAAGTACTACAAAAATATGGTTATTTACAATAGTTAGGAGAAGGCAGGCCTCTCCAGTCTCTGATTTAATTTGGGAATTTCTTTATAAAAAAAACAAACAAAAAGACAGCACAGTCCTCCTGTTGTAGATGTGTTGGTACCTCACAGCTTGAATGAACCAAAGTGCATAGGTGAGTTGGTGAGGCCAGGCGGGTGCTGCTGATGAGGTGAAGACAAACACCCGCTGAGTTCGGCCCTGTCCTGTCCACACTCTGGCTCCACACCACTGGACCACAGAGCGTCCACTCACAGGAGCGTGTCCATGTCGGGATGCCTGCCACGCGACCCAAAAACTAAACAAAAAGAATGGCAGAAGCGCACTTGCAAAGCCCACTTTCATATACGTGGGAACAAAAAGCCAAGGTGAAGAAACTAAACTGCAGCCACATGTCCATGCGGTGTAAACAGGCAGTCTCAGTCTGAGAGGCAGTGTGTTCAACCGTTTCCACACATGTACTTCACCGTTGTAAAAACTAAAAACTGACTGTTTCCATTTTTGAAATCTTCTGTGGGAAAGTCTGTATCAGCATAAGTTTCTTGTTTTTGGAATACATTCAATATTTTCTTAAGAAACAACACACACTTCACATGGTGATAATGAAAATAAAAAATAAAACAAAAATAGCAGCCCAAGTGCTCATTATCTTAGTCCAAATACTTTGAAACTTTGTATATAATGTATATATTCAGATAGATTTTTCATTCAAAATGAAAACTCGTCATTATCAAATTGCAACAACGAATACGTAACACAATATGCTAACATTTCTTGCACCGTTCTGTGCATTTGCACATTAAGATGCGTTTTTTTCAAAGTCAGAAACTCGACACCTCTCATTCACAAGTTCGAGAGCTGACAAAAAGGCAACATGGTCACATCACACCTTCAGATGGACCACCCACACTCGCTGTGCTGTGCGCACACACATACACACTCATTCAGTCCAAAGTTAATGTCTCAATGGCCACGCACCCTATCGAGTTCTTAGGCACAAATGTGCAGTCATACAAAAGCACATGGATTTATACAAGTACCTGTAGTCTTAGTCCTTCCACACTCACGCACACATCACCCCTCGCCACTGGCCTGTCCACAGACAGGTCAACAGGAGGAGTTAAAGGAGAGAACCTAGTGGTGGTCACATAAGAAGCAAAGCTAACATTTACAGAGACGCTCTAGGGATGAAGCGCTGAGGAGAGAAAGGAGAGTTGTGCAATTGGCCTCTTTCTCTCAGCTGCTCTCCTAAAACATCCAAACTCCAGTTTGGATCCACATACACACTTTTCATGAGAATACAAAATTACTATCTCAACAAAAATAGACATAAATGGCCTCTCATGTTTCATACATCTTGGTAAGCAACAAAAAGAAAAACATTGTGCAGACTGTTATTACGACACTCTCTGTCACGCATCACATTCACAAAAATATTCACTTCTCCAACTAACCTGCGTCATCTTTTTTTTTCCTTTTTATAGTTTTTATGTTTTGTTTTTGTGTCTCATTTTCTCATCTCTTTTGTAGGCAAGTGCAAAACTTCAAGTTTTTATAATCCACTTTTTCAATAGCTTGACTTTTTATATAAACATAAAAAAATGCTGAACAGGAAATATCAACAGTGTTTGTCTTTTTGAGAAAGGATTTGCCCTCTGATAAAGGTCCCTCTGACATTCACTCCGCTCCCCTTCCAGTTCTGACCCCCCACAATCACTCACTCAGTCACACACTCACGCTCACATCAAATCCGTCTCGTTAAAGTGCATCAGTAGAGAATAAGGTGCTTATAGTAGAGTGCCAGAGGATGGGCCCCTCCCACCGCGGTTCCCCCAGCAGTGCACATTCGTCATCAGGTTTGTCTGATTAAAAGACAAGAAGGCCTCAGGTAGCTATTGCTGCTGCAGTCGCGCCTCAGTACTCCTCCACCATCTCCAGGTCGTTCATGGACAGACAGTCCCCCCACCCTGTGGAGACAGTTCAACAAGCCTGGTCAAACACACACTATGCATCAACTTGTTTATGCCATCAAATTGCGACTTTGAATAGATTGCTTTTGATTGGACACAGGTCTCCAGTTGAACGTTTGCTCCTGGGTTCATTGACGCTGCTTTTTGAATGCCAAAATGGAGAATTGTGACCTTGTGATTCAGGAATTTTCTGTTCAATGCAGCTCTTAAAAAAAAAAAAGGAAGGTTGCTATGGGAATCAATATTTTTTCCCTCTTTTTCAACACTTTTCTGGTGGAATCAGAGGTTATTGTAAGTGGGTGAAAAGTAATAATAGGATTCTCAATGTCTCTAAAACCAAATCTATGCTTATTGGAAGTAAACAGCGTCTGCATAATAATTCTCAAGTGATGTTGAAAATGGAACATGCCTTAGAGCAGGTTTCACAAATGACTCCTGGGAGTCACAGTGGACCACCATCTCTCATGGTCACCTCACATCGACCAGGTCATTAGCAAAATGGGCAAAGCAATAGCTGGTCAGAAGGTGCTCTTACTTTGTCTCTCCTGCAATCATAAAATTGGTAGATCAATCCTTTGAGCTATCTCATCTCGAATATGGTTCCAAACAAAACTGAATTGGCAAGGCTTCAGGTCATCCAAAATAATGCCGCCAGTCTGGTACTAAAGTGTCCTTATTTAACTAGTGTGAAAGAAATGCATTACACTTTGTCATAGCCTATGCTCCAAGGCAAACTTCAGTACAATCTATTGCTATTCATAAAGAAAATAATTCTGACTAATTCTCCATTTGAAAAGGCTAGATATATAAATCAAATTCACTCACATTCTACCAGGCGTGCTCAAAGTGATGATCTAGTCATAAACCGACCTAAAACTAATGCATAATTTTTTATTATTGTAAATCAGCAATCACTAAGGTGGAAGCTAATGGGGATCCTCAATAAATAAATAAAAACTGAAAATTCTGTCAATGACAATATTTTGAGTTCTGATAGAAAATTTTGAAGGATTGATAATCAAGCCATCGTCATCCTTTGAGAGGTTTATGCACAGGTTTTAACGTGTTCCATGATTCTGCACACAAATCATTTTTAGATTAGCATCCATTTATCCTGTGATCAGTCTTTTCTTACATACATAAATAGGTAGATTATGAGAGATTAATTAATGAAGGATAAAACGACTCACGCAACAGATTCTTTACAACCCTGTCCTTCAAAATGACAGAAGTTATCCCTAGAGAAACCATTGGGTGGAATATAAGCATGTTTAAAGTCAAAAGTGGGCCCTTATGAATGTTTTGAGACATTCTTAGATTACAAAATTAAGTAGAAGTAAAAAAAAAAAACAGCACTCGAAGCATGATGGTTAGCATTCTGTTAGAATAGTAGTACAGAATTGGGTCATTGAAGCTCTTTGTTCCTCCCCATGTCTCCATCTTTATTTGGTAGAAAACACATAATTCAGCTATTGGTGATACAATCTGCATCATCCAGCCCTGGCGACTTCACTGAACACAAGAGTACATGTAGTGACAAAATCTAAATCACACAAAGATAATATACATCTTCTTATACATGTCCCAACACTAGTAGAGCAGTAGCTCGGTTTCAAGAGGGAGTACTATGCTTATTGCACGCATTTGGTAATAATCTCAAACACATCTTGATCATTGTCTTACACTTTGTTGGTAAGAAAATGCTATATGGATCTAAAACAGCGAAAATGTATTGTACCTCACTTGTATTTCCTCTCCCTTTGCTGTGTTGCTGTCGTCAATAAAAAAACTTGAGCAGTGTGGCATGAAGTCAAGCTTCAGCTTTTGTTGACTGAGGGAAAAGAGATGGTGAGGAAGGCATTTCCTGGATACATGAGGAGGAATTTTGGGGAAACAGGAGGTGCTTTTCATGAGCTGCGCGAGTGACTCCAAACAGCTCCAGCTATGTTTTGTATTATCCTCTGGAGGTCCAGGAAGCATTTCTTTTTTAATCTTTTTACAGCTCCAGCTATGTTTTTATGAAGAAACAACATTGTAACATTTTGTTTTCACACTGCCGCACTGACAGGGCTCTGATCGCTTGATGGACATTGTCATGGGAATAAGTTCGACGAACAGCTGATTGTGGTCACGTGGCCGATGGTGCGTCTTTTTACTCATTATTTGGGAGCTGACCGAACATTTGGTTGGTTCTAGCCAAGAAGGTTTTGCCAAAGTCCAATGGTAAAATCCAAAGTGGCGTGTTTCATGCATGAATCCATGTGTGTTCATTAACTTGCACTGTCCCGACCAAAATAAACAATAAAGGAAACATACCTAAGATGCTGGGGTCAGAGTGCAGCATCAGGGGCGTTTTTTTCTTCATCTTGCTCCCCTGGTTGTCATAGAGCCCCCCCTTGCTCATGTGGTTGGCTTGAAACATGGACTGCAGGGCACTAGGGTTCATACCTCGCATCGGGTCCTGACAACGATATATTTGGGATGTTAATAATGGACTATGTTAACTTCAATACTATGTGGAATATCTAGTCAATATTACAATGGGTACTTTGGGATACCAGCTTCATAACAATGTATTTTATAACCAGCTTCTTTCTTTGAGGAATATACAGCAGCCAACTCAGTGGGTATGATTCATGCAATAATACAAAAAAATATAACACTTAAAGTTTAGCTTTCTGGATTCATAAACCAAGTGCCAGTGGTCAGTGGGAATGTGTGCAGATTTGCATACCAACCTGCACAGGGAAGTTCATGTTTAACCCTGTCACTTCCTTTGATAACTGTGAAAAACAAAGAAAAACACAGTGAAGACATTATCGACAAGTGTTCAGTTCATACAGCATGGTTAGGTTGGCACAGCTACCTGCTGCCTCTGTTGGTTGGCTTTCTGTTTGGCACGTCGCTCCAGGAACTGTTTGGCAAACTCTTTGGCTTCCACTGTGTCCCCTAGATAGGACCGGATAAAGTCCAGCACTGCATAGGGAGACTCCACCTCCTTTAGGTAAGCCACAATAGTGGCCACTACAGACAGAGAGAAGAGTTTAAAGGTGTGGCTGCTCTTTAGACATTACTGCACCACCAGGGTGAAGCCTACCGTCCAGAGAGGAGGAGTTGTTGGCAGAGGTGTTGAGAGCGTGCAGCATCTGTTCACACCATGTGGTGAAGCCATCCTGAGGCTTCATGCCCTGCAGCAGCTTCAGCAGCTTCTCCTCATCATCTGTGCGCTTCCGATTGCGCATCATGTACTGCTCACTGCAAACAGTCAGGCACACAAGAGTCAGGCACAACCACGCAGTGAGGCAAAGCGAGACAGGGCAGGGTGCTGGTACCTGAGAGAGGGGCTGCTTCGGCTGTTCTTCAGGCCCATGCTGTTGTTGGAGTTGCTGCGCAGGCTCTGGTTCTTTACAGCCTCGTCCCACATTCCCATGCCCCCAGAGGAGCCTCCACTGGCAGATTTGCTCTCCATTGACCCTGCACCTCCCCACATCCCCACACCCTCCATCCACTGATTTCCCATTGATGAGTTGCCCATAGACATGCCTTGATGCTGGAAGAAAAATGACCATTGTCACTCATAGCTGAAATGGTCCCACATAAAGGTCTGTTTTAAAAGCACCTATAGATAAAGCTAAATTGGCCTATGAAAAGTGAAAAAAAAAAGAATGACTTACGCGGTCTCTTTGCTGTGCTCTCTGCATCTCCAGCAGAGCTAGAGCCGAGGGCTTTCCTGATTTAGACAGCCCAGAGGAGGGAGCGCTGCCCCAGCTCGAGCCACTGGACCCGGGCCCCTGGGACTGAGGAGTCTGCTGCAGGAGCTTCAAAAGCAACTCCTGCTGCTGCCGACACTGCAGCAATAACAACATGTTACAAAATACACAAATAAAAGGTGGTGAAAACTTTAAAAACTATACAGTATTAAAGTAAAATAATCCATTTCATTTGTAGATTTTTATGTAAATTGAAACAAACATCGGGGAAGTTTACCTGCTTGCGTCTGTAGAGCTCCTCCTCTTCCTGCTGCCTCCTCTTCTGCTCCTCCTGTTGCCTCCTCTTTTCCTCTCTGCGCTTACGCTGCTCTTCCTCCTCACGCTTAGCCCTGAGTTCAGCATCTCTCCTTTCCTGGAGCTGACACAAAAAGAGAAGCTTGAGACTCATGCTGACAGGGCAGAAAGGCAATATGTGGAGAAACCAACCTTTTGAAGCTGTTCAAGAGTTGGACCCTGAGTAGAAGGATTCATTGTTATGTCCCAAAGACTGGCTTCACCGCCTAAAGGAAATAAAGGTTAGTTAAATTTCACTCATGCAGACAGACTAAATGCAGTCAAAGAGCGGATTTAAGAACCTGACGGCTGTGAAGCTGAGGTATGCATGTCCCACATGGACCCTGTGTCTGGCACTGACATCGACCTGTTCATCGAAGGCATCATACCCTGCTCACACCTGCAACAGCACAATGTTTCACAATTATATTTAAGGGTGTTGACATTTTGTTTGCTTTTTAAGAGACCATTATCCTATCAGAAAGGTGCCAGACTACACGCTTTACAAGACATGTAGTCTGGGCGTGAGCGTACTCTGTAAGTTCAGAAGGGTGTGATTGACAGATTGATTAACCAATCAGAGAAAGGCATGGTCCGACCAACATGGCGGCTTAACGTGTGCAAAAACATTAAATTTAACAAGAAATATCGCACTGAAAATGATCCACTTCAGCCAAATCAACAGGCGATCTACTAAACTATTTTAATAAGAAGTTAGCGCTTTACAAAGTCCGTTCAGAATGATGCGCAATTTGAGTGTTCAGACTTCCGCATTTAAGCGCCACGTTTCAAATCTGCCTCTACGATTGGTCCGATAGTCGCTCATTCATGCAACGATAGATGGTTCTTCTTTTGAGCAGAAAGGAGGAGCGTATGGGTGGCCAGGCTAATCAGAAAATAGAATGATAAGCCACATGTTTTGGGTTGCCAGGTCCTGGCCAAACACTGTGCTGCTGAGTTAAACCTGTGTGTTCAGGTGGAAGCACTAAGCGGGCCATCACGGATGAGACACCACCAAGATAGTTCTTCAGAATATGAAAATTATCACTAAACTCATAATGAATAAATACACCTTACAGCACAACAAAATGCACAAGTCAGAACCACACACCAACCCAATATATGTCCACATGTAAATCACTTTGTAAATTCCTCCTGCACATTTTTTTTTTTTGCTAGTTCACAATACAATGCAAACTTTGCTCAGTGCTCTCGTTTTCACTGATGTGTGCAAGCACTCTACTGCAGAGAATATAAGGTACTGGACCGGTCCTTTGTACCTGGTTATGAGCTGGAATAACTGCTGCTGCTGGAGCTGCTGATACAGAGCTGCAGCTGCCATCTCCTGCTGCTTCTTCAGCCTCTCTTGGTCCAGATTTCCCTGAAAAAACACAGTTCAAGTTAACACAACAGAATAGCTATATTCCTGAATGATATAGACAAGAGAGAGAGACTGAGAAATACATTAAGACATCAATAAACAGTGAGTGTTAAATACTTTTTCTTTTCTTTCTTGAAAAAGAATGGGTGCCTTCCCCGGTACTGAGTTATGACTCACAGTCCCGGCGGGCCCCCGGTTGGGCTGCGAGCGCTGCAGTGGTGGAGGCTGTCTCACCAGCAGGGGCGGAGGGGAGGGCCCAGGCGCAAAGGGAACCCTTCCCCACATCTTGATGACATCACCCAGTGGCTGGAAGCCCTCATCACAGCCCCTTTTCACCAGCAGGGTCATGGTGAAGTAGCCTGCCTGGAACCACTCGCACATCTCCATAGTGCTGAAAGGACCTGAAGGAGACACATCCAGAGTCAGCACATGCTTAAGAGGAGCAAACCCCAATATGGCATGGTTAAAAAGCAAGTTTTGAATACCTTGAATCTCGCCCTGTGGATCTTTGTAGAACCATTTCATAGCAGCCTCGTGGGACAGGGGCAGAGCCGCAGCTGTGTTGCGACTCTCCTGCTGTAGAGCCTGGGTGAAGGACTCCTCCTCCAGAGAGGTGTCTTGCAGAGAGGCCACCATCTTCTCGGCTTCCTGCACGCACACAATGACAGGAAGAATGAGGGCATCAGCCAGGCTTCAGGGTGTATGCAGGAGGTAATATTCAAGCACCTTTTTAAGACTTTTTAAAACCCTCTGGAAATATTGTTGAAACTACTAAACTAAGTTGAAGCCAGAAATGCTCCTCCTTAACTCCTTGCTGTACTTTTTAAAGTGCTCAAATAAAGACATTTGTTGTGGGCCTAGGCCGTAAGGTGAACCACGAAAAGTCTTTCAGAAATTGAATCCCTTTCCACTGAAATGGAACTACACAATCTCAAATTCATAAATAATAACGGGTCATGTTAAGTTACCAAAAAAAAGTTTGTCGCAAAATATCCTGCCAATTATTCATACTGACTCATTTATTGCAGAACTATTTTCTTCAGGCGTAAAGCGATATTGATGGCACGGTCCGTCACGTGATCACGCTGCACCAATGCGGTACTTGCTTGATGTCAATAAAAGGCAATATGGCAGCCTCCGTGGTCTCATCGTGGGTCTCATCGACAATACGAGGACGAGGAAAACACGTCAGAAAGTAGTCAAAACTCGAAAGCAGGACGACATAAACGGTGTTATATGGATACTATGTCTTTGCGGTACGCGCCATTACAAGATTTCACCATCACACGGTGGAATACATACAGGAACAGCATAAAACGACGTATTCGGCTGATCGGTGAGTGCCTGTGGCTGAAAACTACAAACGCGGTCTTGATCTGGCGTTTGAGAACCTTCCCGAGGATGTAGGTTTCTATCACACATGCCATCGTACATTTATCGATAAAAACGCCATAACAAGAGTGGAAATGTGTCTCGTGATAGAGAGAAATGTCCCACAATAAGCGAGGCTGGTCCATTGACTAGCACTAGCATTACTAGTAGCATGTAGCCTCCTCCGAGTCCTAAACAGTAACTTCGATCTAATTCAGGCCTGCATGTGTCGAGTTCTGGCTCCATCCTACCTG
>OMNZ01027477.1:0-11995 GCA_900303255.1 Lesueurigobius sanzi | reverse complement strand
GATTTGTGTTTGATTACAAAGATGAAGAATTTAGCTGTGCGAGTGCAGACCAGGAGGATCAAGGGCCCAAGAGGGTGGACCCATGCCCCTTTAAGGTTAAATGTTACTGGCTCGAATTCCATAATATACAGTTGCAGTGCCTGAGTTAAAAGCAAGGTTGCAAAAAGTGGTTGCAACTCAAATCTTGTATTAAGTAGTCATTTCTAAGTAAAGTGGTGTCGATTTGAGCAGTACTGTTTGACTATAAGTCGCACTTTTTCTCATAGTTTGGCTGGTCCTGCGACTTATACTCAGGTGCGACTTATATATGAATTAATATGTTACGTTAACACACCTATTCAGTTCATTGTTTATGCTTCGTGTAGCTGAATAATCATCAATGTGTTACGTTAGCATACCGTACACCCATTCAGCCTGTTGTTCTCTACTCTATTGTTATTATTATAAATTGCCTTTCAAGATGAGATGTCTGTTCTTGGTCTCAGATGTTGTAAAATAAATGTCCCCCCCAAAAATGCGACTTATAGTCCAGTGCGACTTGTAAATGTTTTTTCTTCTTCATTATGCATTTTTTGGCAGGTGCGACTTTTACTCCGGTGCTACTGTCCGGAAAATACGGTACTTGGTTCTTTCCTCATAACAAGAAGCTTTCTCCTGTTTCCACTGCAATACACTAGGGTCCGTTCCTGGGGCTAGGACTCCACAGAAATGAAAACCCAGTGGGACATTTCTGGTTAATTAAAGGTTATGGGGAAAAGCCCAAAACATCTTTATTGATTATTGTATTTCGTAAATGAGGTCAGTAGTTTAAAGGGTCGGATGAAAAATGTTTTAGGTCAATGGTATGATGCGATACCATTTTATATCATCACTGTACCTGTTAATACGAATTTGAACTTGATTGTAAAACACATTAATACATCATACATCCAATTCAGCCCTGTATGAAGAAAACAGTGACACCGGTAGGTCATATGTCATTGCCTTTATCTGTTATTTATTAAACAAAGTACCATAAAAAAAGATGTAAATAGATGTTATACATCATAGAGAGTGGCAGGTTTCCAAATTCCGACCCAGATTTCATTTGTCTCCCTGACACTCTGCACAGTGGTTGGAACAGGTTGCGGGTGCTGCTGTGTGTATGTGCGTTTGGTGGGTTGTTGTCTAGGTGTATTTTGGTGCATGGGATGCCACTCTTTCCGCTGTGCACATGCATGAGTCCATAGAGCGAGCACTCACACACAGGCAGTCGTTAGAGAGAGTGATGCTGACAGTGGGGTGACCTTGGGGCTCCCAGTCTTCCTCCTGTCGATGAAGGGGATGACTTAGTGCCTCCCTCCCCACCCATGATGGCTCATTTATTATCATTAGGCACACAGTCAAAAGATGCAGCTCAAGCCCTCAAGACGGAGTGGAGCGTCCGGAGATATGCGCTGGTCGGCGTGTTTGCTTGCATGTGTTCAAAGGATAGTGAGCAGAAAAATGTATCTTCAAGGGAGTTTACGTAGAACGCGCTCTCTCTGGTCAAAAACGACAGCGCAACTGAACCTGGGCTGCTTTATTAAGCAGCAAATGAGGACACACACAATGTATGTACATGCCATGTTTGAAAGTGTATAGCTTTCAGAATTCAGTCGCTGTGCTTTAAGGACCCTAGACCTTTTTATACTGGTAAAAGCAGACTTTTGTGGAATAAATACCTTTATATTCTGTGCATCTTAATTATAAATCCTTTCATTGTTCCTGAACTAGCAGAACAGTTGTTCTTGCTTACGTTAATGTGACATTTTGCTCCCTGAATGTTGTGAAACATGCTTATGAAGAATTGAGATCTTAGGAAAGTTTCAAGCTCCATTTCTCATTGCACTAATTTGGACTATTGAGGATGGACAGGTGTTTTGGTCAATCATGAGTGCTTTTTAGGTTTATTCCAAATTGGTTTTAGACATAGATTTAATTTAGTTTAGTTCATGTGTGGGGATACATATCCTACACCCTGCAAATGCAAACTTAATTGAAGTAATATACTTTAAAGGACACTCTATATAGTGTATTAATCAGCTGGCACTCCACAATTACAGACTCAATTTTGGTAACAAAAAATATTTAAATAAAGTGACCAAAATAAACTGATGAGGTTTGAGGTGTTGCATGTCCTTGGAGTTGATCCTCCTCCAGGGATATCATTGTTGCAAGTGTTGTAAAAAGCAACTTTAATGTCCAAACCAAAAAGACGCCAGACTGAAGAAGCAGTTTTGAGACACACACTCATGTGTTGTCCACGCAAGCCCCTTCAAGTCACACGATTGGTCTATTTCATCAGGTCATTTTGCTGATAACCGATCACACAAATTATAGATCGTGATCAGCTGATTGTAATTGTTGACCAATTGATCGGTGCAACATTGGAGGATTCTCTGACCTCCACTTCTCTGACCTCCACCTAATGACACAACAGCAATGTGCAGATTCAACAGTACTAACAAACAAACATATATAAATAAAAGAGAGAAGAAGTGGATAAAAAAAATGAAGAAATTGTTTGCATTGTGTTACAGTTAAGTCCAAGGCTTTAGGAATCAAGTGTCAGTTTTATGTCATAGTCTGTACATAAAAGTGAAAAATAGTTTAGCTTTGAAATTAAAGCTTTAAAACTTGCTATTCATTTGTGTGCATAAGTAAGAAATGGTCTAACAACACATTAAATTCAAGAGTGGTGCAATTCAGCTCATTTTACACAAGCTACCAATTTCAGTTTAGAGTCAAAGCCTCAAGGATATTGTTGTCGGTGAGTAGCGAGGTGAGGAAAGGCAGCCAGCTTTGTTATAACAGGTTCTTATTGTAACTGTGGTTGTTGAAGCATGTGGGTGTCACCTTGCATTTGTCATAGGTGTCACTTCTGTGGTGTCTATGAATGTCTCTTCATATCTCAGCCACAGTTCCTTGTTTGTTACTCCGCATCTGACTGTGCTTCTGGCCCCTCTCCCTGTTCCAACCGAGCGGCATAAATAACACGACATCACCCTAACCTTACGTCACCTCGGCCCGTCCAGTGAGCAACACAAGTGGTATACAGCTACATCAGAGCAGCCCCTGTGCTATCGTTTCTCAGCGTGATGGATGGAGACTTCTGCGGGCCAGTCAATACCCAATCTGAGGCCCACTGTCCTGATTTAAGATACAGCAGCACCCAGGTGACACACTGAGAGGCACGCCACTTTAATCACTCTGAGCATCAACTCCGCACTGCCAAGATTGGTGTGTGGGTGGCACGGCGTGTACGTGTGTGTGTGTGTGTGTGTGTATGTGTTTGTATTAGGATCCCGCTCAGTCAAGAGCTGCTGTAATCACACGGCAATCGGCAAGTGCCTGCACCCCTGACAGAGTTAACACTTCTTTAGAATGTAAAGAGAGCAACATAAACAACGCACACGGGCCTGGATTTATGTGGCCGTTAGCGCGCGAGACAGTGCAGGGTATATGCACACAGAAGTTAAGAGGTTTAACAAGTTTGTTAGGCCGGAAGCAGGGCCTTTGACTCGAGTGTTTTACATGTTAATATGTGGAGTTATAACTTGTGAACACGCCAACTGTTACATCAAATACAAACAGGAAAGCATTTACAATATGTCTAATTTCAAGGATCTACAGAGTGTATTTATGGTCAAAATTAGCAGCACTTAAGATTTTTTATTATTATTATTAGTGTAATTATTATAGCAAGTTTAAGTTATTATAGCGACTTTTTTGCATGTACATGTTTATACAAAATTACAAACTAAAAAAAAAAGAAGACTATAAATATATTTTAAACTCACATTTTGTACATTCACGACTGCATATCTGCTAAAGTACCTGAGATGAAGTGGAAGGAAGAGATAAATGGGATATTGGAATCCGAGTAAACTCAAAACAGAGCTTGTATGAGGTGTAAGCTGGAAAGAAGTCTTGTTCATGGGAAATCATACCTTATAACAGTGAAATTAGTTACCACAAGTCCCTCTTTCACAGAGCACCATTAGGAAATACTGTATATCTACAGAAGCTTTACTGGGATTATTGGTCTACGTCCGGCGTGTCAAACTCGTTTTAGGTCGAGGGCCAAAGTTCACCTACGATGGCAGGTCGAGGGCCGCATATGTGTTGTACTTATACTCACAATTATAAAGGTGTCATTACTTTGTTCATTTATTATATTTATCCTCATTGTTTTATTTCTTTATTTACTGTCAAACCTGATTGGACACTACATTTGCTCCTTGTGTGGATGTCTGTGTTCGCATCTGAGGCTAGTTGTGATATTGTATGGCCATAAGACAGTGTCAGTGCTAGACAGGTGTGAAATTCCTTCCTTTTTAACATTTTGGCTGCCCCGTAGTGGATGGATTGAACATTTTGGTTATTTCTTTAAAATGTCATAACTCTTCACAGGAATGGGCTAGAGACTTCCTTTTTTTACATGGTCAGAAAATTAGAAAATTATGCTGCACAGACCAGGGGCCAGATGGAATCCTCTCAGCAGCATGAAATGTAAGCAGGGCTGTATGTTTGACACCCCTGTTCTACGTCACTTCACGCAATACTACGCATGTCAGCCACAGGAAGAGCCTGTTGTGCTATGGTATTGTACGAGCCATTTTGATAAAAAGTGCAAGTATTACAGAATTCCGTCTTCTCACACCCATTTCAAGGCAAACAAGAACATGGTCGCAGGGTTTTCTGACATGTTTGGTATTTTCCGTGAGTCGTGAGGTCCCTGCGCTGCTGTAGCACTGCTGAGACCAGAGGAAAGCAGCATGTACATGATGAAATACAGCTACGGGAGCCGGGGGAAGTCGGGGAGGAGAGAGAGGGGGGGTACGGGTAGAGTGGGCAGAGGTGAGCGAGAGAAACAAACCGCTGACAACCGTCTCCCTGAACAAATCAACGCAGACATGAAAGTCCGCAAAAGTTTAGTAACTTATAGGCAGTAACTTAAGCTCGGCTACTTTTCTTCTGTCGCTGAAATTAGCCTCCTCCACTTTTAAATGAATCAAAATGTGCTGTTTGAGAGGAGAGTAGGATGGATCAAACTCGGTGATAAACTGTTGAAGGCCACTGAAAACAACGCTAGCTAACGTCGCAAATGCAAGATGGAACTGAGATCCAGACAATTTAAAGCGGAGGCCGCGGCTCTTTCTGTAGTCGGGTTGCGCGCGCATCTGGTTTTGTTGATAAACAAATGATCCCTCTATATAACATCCATGCAGTCGGAGGTTTGTTTAGATGGTGAGCAAGGACAGGAGGGGCTTAGGGACACGGGCGATTTTCAGCAAGTGTCGAACCTGGAAGATAAACCCAGGGGAAACCCGGAATAAACTGTTTTAGTAACAAAGATATCATTTGGCATCAGATATCGGCAGCTACTCAAACCCCAAGTATGTACTATGGAGCTAAAAAAAAAACTGTATCGGTGCATCTCATAACCACAAGCTAGTTTGAACAAAGGTCAACGTTGTATCGTGCAAACAGCGTCATCTCCCTACTAACTCCTGATGTAACAGATAGAAAACAAAGTGATTTTGCATATGTGGGAAAGGAAGACGACTTGCATTTAGCTACCCCCAGTGTATACAACCTGTGTGCTGTTCGGGTTTGATCGGCACGGCATGCTGAAGAGGACACTTTGGCGCATGTGGTAATCAGCCGAAGATTATGTTTGTATGAGTGAGCGGCTGGATATCGACGCTTTATCAGACAGTAATCTGTGTGCACTGCTTCAAATTGTTCCCTCTTGACATGCCATCATTCACATACATGCTCAGTGTCCCAGTCAGACAGCCCCTCCCCTCGTAGCCCTCTCCGTTTCTGCTGTTAGTCTAATTTATGAGGTGCCGTTAATTTGGCCTAAACGCTCGTTGCGAGACCTCCCTCCTCTCTCGTCCCGTCATCTCTCCATCTCTCCCTTCCTCCCTAGTGCTCATCAGTCACCCGGCAGAGTAAATCAGAGGGGAGGTATTGCACAGCAGGCAATACACGGACTGGACACCTTGACTAATATACCGCTGTCCTTCTTAGCCCCTCTTCTTCCTGTCTGCACAACTCTTTCCATCTCCCTTGGCCAGAATTAAATTTGGCTTCTCTCCTTTCCCTTTCGCCGTACCTTTTACCTGTTTACCACTTTAGACTAATCTGCCACACCAATCTCGCAGCAAGCAGAGGGGGGAAAGTAAATTTGCGAATATTGTTCCTCCAAAACTCAATGAGAAGGACTTCTAAGGAGATCTAATGTATAAATATACAGTGCACAGTGTAAATGAGAGCACCCCCTTTGAAAAAGTAGCATTTTAAACAATATCTCAATGAGAACAAAATCCATCTCTAAAATGTTGACTAAGTTAATATAACATGATCTGGATAACTTACTACATGAAAGTAAGATTAATTATATATCTTTGAGAACAAAATATTCAGTTTTTCAGTTTTCAAAGTATTATATCTAGTACTTTGTATGGCCTCCAGGCAAGGAATAGACTGGATGCTGGATGGAGATTGATTGACTCAACTTGTCTCTTCAGAATCCCCCATAGATGCTCTGTCTGGTTCAGATCAGGAGACATACATGGCAATTACTTTCACCCTGTTCTTCTTCAGACAGTCAACAGTGGTCTTTAGAGGTGTGTTTAGGATCATTGTCATGTTGGAAAAACAGCACAATGACCAAGGGCACGGAGTGATGGGAGCATCTTCTCTTTCAGTATAAAGCAATATTTCTGTGAGTTCATGATGTCATCAATGAAATCCAACTCCCTGACACCAGCAGCGCGCATGCAGCCCAACATAAGGACACTGGCACCACCAGGCTTCACTGTAGGCACCGGGAAGTTTTCTTTGTAGTCCTCACCTTTGGAACATCATACAGTTTTGAAGCTGTTGGTTCCAAAAACATTGATCTTGGTCTCAAGAGTCCCAGTATCTTCATCTTTGTCAGCATTGCTCTGACAAACTCTAGGCGGCTTTTTTGTGCCTGTACTTTAGGAGAGGCTTCTTCCATTGAACGGCACTCATACATGCCATTACTATGCACTGTACGCTATATGTCATGGGAAATAATCAGCCCAGTTTAGCTTTCTACTTAATTAGATAATAGATAGATGCAGTGAACTTGCATGTCGATTTTCTTCAACCCTTCTCTTCAGAAGATGCTCCTGTCGAGGTGTTAACTTCCATGAACGACCTGGACGTCAGTTCCATCTTTTTAAAAATGTTTGTACCACTTTTGCGACAGTTTTCTGGCTGATGAGTAAAGCTTTGCTGACCTTCTTATGGCCTTCATGTTCGTGGTGTAAAGAAATGATTTTTTATCTCAGGTCTTGTGTCATTTCTCTTCAATGTGGTGCCAATGTTGACAGCATTTATAATTATAATCAACCGTCTGTTGGACACCTGTGTGATGAGTAATTAGTATAACCTGTGTATGATATGCATATGTAGTCTAACATTTTGCTTAGTTCCAAAACTGTTGAAAAAAGTGTGGTGTATTCATTCAAGTTGCATATGTAACCTTACTTTCATGTTATAAGCTAACCAGATGTTATAATAACTAAGTCTTGTGAACATTTTAGAGATCAATTTAGTATTCAATGAGATGTTGTTTAAAATGTTACTTTTTTAAAGAGGGTGTCCTCATACGCTGTACGTCCAAAATAGAAAATGCCCAGGCTGGCTTCTTTAGGCCAGGTAGATAATGCATTATCTACTTTGCCTAAGAGGCGTTTTATAGAATGACTAGTGTAATTAGTCATTTCATTTTTGCCACAAATTAAAAATGTGTACCCATAAAGACCAATTTCACAGTTTGACTTTTAAGACACTAACTGTGTATACTGAGAACTTCCACCTGGTTCCATTGGCAACAATATGATCCGTAAAACTGGGGTCAAATAATAAAAAGGAATCCGGAGTAGCCAGTAGTGGTGGTAACTAGTTGTGGGAGTAGGTAGGTGGGGGAGTAGCTTGTAGTGGAAATGGCTAGTAGTGGAAGTGGGAGTATCTAATAGTGGAACTCCAAACCCCCACTGCTTTACTTCCACTACTACAGTATCTATCTACTCACTACTACCACAACTAGTTACTACCACTTCTAGCTAGTCCCATTTAGTGCTGTTTTAATCTTGGTTTAGTGCTAAATTAGTCCTTATTCCCTATTACCTCCACTAATGCTTCCAAGTAGACGTGCCAGAAAATGGCTTGAGAAAGCTTGAGATTTCCGTGAGAGAAAAGCATGAAAATGCATAAGAAATATTATGTAAGGCCCAAGTGTATTTGAGTAGAAGTATTTAGTTACGTTTCCCCCCTCCCCAGTTACCTCCCACTGTCTCCACACATATGCTGTGTTCTCCACCTTCCCGGAGCTGCTTCTTCACTCTCTTAAGTCATGCGCTGCGCTCCTCCTTGCCTCCTCCCCCATTCTCCTGTGCTCAAGTTAGGTGTAAATTTAGAACTGAAGGCATGAGGGGATGCTGTATGTGTATGTGTGTGTGTGTTTGTGTGCTGGTGAAGTGAGTGTGTTAGAGAGACAAAGAGAGAAACTCTACATGAAAGCTTGTGCGAGTCCCCACACAGCGCTCAGATGGGGCTGATTAAAAACCTAAAGCCTTGGTATTCAGCCACATTTCCAAATCACTTGAAAACAAACACACACACACACACACACACATACACACAACCTCGAATAGGAGCGCACACTCACTATGTTGACAGTACAGGGAGAGAGGACTGGTTAGACTATGATGTCATCTATTTAAAACTGGTGGCAGGTATGTATTGAAGCAGAACTGTTAAAAGACATTAATTAGGTAATCTATCTTGCAATAATGAAGCTGTACAGCATATACTCGATATAAACTGAAGATCTAGGTGACAGAGCGGTTAGTCTTCCTGCCTCAGAGTAAGATGGCCTCATGTTTGGGGCTTTTGTGTAGAGTTTGCTTCTTTTTTTGCGTTATTTTTTACTTTATTGTCGTTCATGTCTTTTCATGTTCAGTTTGCACATTATATGCCTTCATACATATATTTTTACATGAACAAAAGAAGAGAAGTAGTAGTACAAAAGTATTACCAGTAAACCGTTTGTGTAGATTCTCAGTCGTACAGGAGTTGTCCAACGTAGGCAAAAATTATTCAGTCTTCATCTGTACTCTGTAGTTGAAGTGTAGGACGTTTCGATCTTAGTTCAAAGATCGTCTTCAGCTACTACAGACTTGAGCACGCTGTGGGCCTCTTAAGAGTGAACCAGAAGGAGAGGTAACGAGCCATATTAAGCATGAATAGGCTAGATGTTCTCCTACTTTTAGCACCAAGAGAGGAGGGACTTAGAGGTTACTCCTTCTTCTGGTTCACTCTTAAGAGACCCACAGCGTGCTCAAGTCTTTATTAAGCTGATGACGATCTTTGGACTAAGATCGAAACGTCCTACACTTCAACAGAGTACAGATGAAGACTGAAGAATTTTTTCCTACGATATTACCAGTAAAGCATTTGTCTAACATTTCTGCAGTTACAATCATAGACAGAGGGACACTTATGTTGCAATGTTGTCGTTTCAAACTTATTTTGGAAATGATATGTTCTTTGATATTTTCTATTTAGCTTTCCACATGATGAGTAAAATGTTTAAGTCAACAAGATCTTTAAACTGGGGGGTGACAGAGGAGCAGGTGGTAGAGTGGGTCGTCTCATGATCAGAATATCGGGAGTTCAAATCCCAGCTCCCGCATGTGCACACTGTCGTTGTGTCCTTGGGCAAGACACTTCACCTTGCATAAAGCTTTGAGTACCTGCTCTAGGTAGAAAAGCGCAATAGGCGACAGTGGCGCAGATGGTAGAGCGGGTCGTCTCATGATCGAGAGGTCCGGGGTTCAAATCCCGGCTCCTGCAGCTGCAGACTGTCGCTGTGTCCTTGGGCAAGACACTTCACCCACAGCCCGTATGAATGTAGTGAGAGAGTGAATGTGTGGTGGTGGTCAGAAGGGCCGAAGGCGCAAATTGGCAGCCTCGCTTCTGTCAGTCTACCCCTGGGCAGCTGTGGCTACAATAGTAGCTTATCACCACCAAGTGTGGAGTGAAAGAATAATGCCATGTAAAGCGTCTTTAAGTGTCCAAAAAAGCGCTATATAAAACCGATGCATTATTATTATTATTAATATAATAATAGTAAAAATAAAATAAATAAATAAACTTAAGTAGTTTAGTTGCAATAAACAAGTTGCTGGTATGCTCTTTATGGCTTTTTTTGTTGATAATTCTTATGCTCTGGTTTGTAGCAGGAACCAGGGATTCGTAGTGGTGCTGTATGTATTACCCCAGAGCAATAACTGAAATATGGGAGAATCATCGAGCAATACAGCATATGCAATGAGCTACAAGCATATAATTTGTTCTCCCTGTGCACTACTAGTCAAAAGTTTGGACACACTTTTATATGTATTGTTTTTTTCTTTATTTTCATTTACTGGGCATGTCACAAGTCTAAATTTTTGAGTCACAATTATTGTGAGAATAACGATTATCCACAATTATCAAAATTAAGGAAGAAAATATAAATCATTTTTCAAAACCTTTACAGTACTGTCTAAACTTTCACCAAAAAGAAACAAGACATTAGTGTTTACAATTTTACATTTGTTTAATGGTTGTTTTAATTGAAAAACTATTGATCATTCAGCCTATGTTAAAAGTAAATTTAACTAATGATTTTAAAATCTTAAATATATAGAATATTATTATTAGCCATACCTAAAGGTGGCAAATTGTTGTGAATGTATTGAAAAGATACTCTCTGACCTGTTCTCTCATTGATTCAATATTAAGAGAGAAGGAAAACTCAATTAACAGCTGATTTTCATGTGGTCATATGCATATGCTTCATTTGGGACTCCTTTGGTGACGTTATGTAATTATCATGTAAAGATGGATAAGATTTGTTCTCTGCACATCAAATGATTTAACCATTGGATGCAACACTGCACGCTGATCTCCAGCTTTTACAAAAATATGCACTACGGCTCATGAAAAAAGCAGTTTACCTTGGATCGTAAAATTCTTACGATTAACCTACCCTGAGCTTTTATTATGACAGCAATCGTGAAACCGGTTAATCTTGACATCCCTAACTAGGGCTCGGCCAATATGGATTATTAGGGTCAGATGCCGGTATGAAGAAGGTTGGAAAGGCCGATAGTCGATATATAAGCCCATATGATTACTGATTTTTTTTAAATTCCTCAAACAGCCTGTAGTTAAACAGTTATTGCTAGAAAAGTTTCAATAATAGAAATAAACTTTTGTAACACAATTGTACAGGCTGTTTAATAATGTTGTAATAAACATCCACTTCTTTAGCTTTAAATCAAGTTGCTCATGCCTGTGAACATTTAGGCTGTTTTAGTCAGTCTTGTCTGTCAGTATTACCTGTCAAGTGCAAAAAAACTGTTCCAAAAAATATGGACTTTTCCAGGCTGTAAAATGAATGTATTGACTGAATTGGGGTCAATTTTCATAATATCATTATTCCATATGTGTTCATTCACAGTTTAATGTCTTCAGTGAGGATATTCAATGCAAATAGTACACATAAATACATAATAGTCTATATACAGTCGTAACCACAATTATCAGCCCCCCTTAAAGTTTTGAACATTTCCCCAAATTTCATCCAAATATTTGCAACTTTGATGAAAATTGATCTCATCAAACATTCCCCAGTGCTATTTAGAAGCTTTTGGTACATTTTGTTCTTTATATGAAAAAAGGTAAAAATGGGTTCTTCAAAAATGTTAGCCCCCATGAGAATTTTTGCTTTCAAAACACACCTAATTAACCAATCGGCTTTTAAACCACACCTATGCAATCAGTTGGCTTCCTAGCAACACCTGCAGTCAACACCTGCAGTTAATTGGCATTCAAACTGCATAAAAGGACGCCAAAGAACAGGGCACCTGAACACCGGAGG
>OMNZ01027472.1:0-16526 GCA_900303255.1 Lesueurigobius sanzi | reverse complement strand
CATTTATTTGAGCTGAAACACCTTAGCCCTTTCTTTACTGCAGTCTCAGATCCACCAGGAAGACAAATTTGCTTTCTAACGATAAATATTTTTTCGGTACCAGTTTTCAGTACCAATTTATTTTTCGATACCGGTAGTACCTTCATTATTTTTTCGATACCAGACTGGTATCGTTTAACGGTACCCAGCCCTACTCTGGTGCGACTTGTATATTAACATATGTAATTTCACATGTTTGTCATTTTCGCACTGATTCAGTTCTTTATGCTATAGTTATCTGAATAACTGTTCATATGTTACGTTAACACGACTTATGCTCTGGAGTGACTTATACTGTACTTCGGAAAATATGGTATATTATTGGGCCCATGTTCCTTATGTTGTTGCTTCCTGTTTAAACCCTGCTACAGTACTTCAGTAAATTGACTTTGTTACTAACCAAACACTGTGTGGTGCTCAGTAGTTAGGGGTTTCATGGTGGACATTCGGACACAGCCCTAGCCTCGTCGTGTAGCTCAAAGCCCCTGTTTCCACATCCTCCTATATTTCTTCCCATTCACCACAGAACACAATGTAACTGACAGTCGCTCCCACATGTGTTAACTTGACTTCTGGTCTCTATAGGGACCTGGAGCGCACACGTGCACGTTTTTATCCCTACAATAGCGTGCTCCGTGTCAGAGATGAGTCACCACCAACCACCACCAACAGCCCTGGAGGGTGTTTAGGGTGGAGGGTGGAGGGGGGGGGTTGGCAGAGGAAGCTCCGGGGAGAAGGAGTCTTGGGAGGAAAGATAACTGTATGTAGTCAACGGTCCGCTAACTCGAAACAGGACAGGACTTAAGGGCCGGGGCGGAGCCGTGTCTTAAGAGTTCCCATGCGCGGTCGGACGTGTCCTCACTGCGGACAGAGCGCTGGGTTCTCAACGTGGGGTGTGCGGGCCTCTTGTGAGGACAGTACACTATATGTAAGGGCAAAAATAATGACAATGTGATCATATTGGGCAGAAACAACAGCAGTTTCTGAATGAACTTGCCATGGTTTCCGTGTGCATTGTGCAGTTTCAAACCAGGAAGGTAGGACAACTCCAGGCTACGGAGGTAAGTTTTTGTGCTGTATATTCCTGAACATATAGAGGCATGATTTTTTTTTTTTTTTTCAATGAGTGGAGAGGAGAATATATTGCCTGAATAATTGCAGACTTTTAAAAATGACATAATTTTATTATCATTATTGGGTTGAATATACATTTTATAATTGCAACATTTAATCACAGAAGGATTTTTTGTTGCAATTCTATTGGATGTAATAGTCATATGACGTTTAAAAAAGGAAGGTTGTCATGTGTCAAACTAGAAGCTTCTCTTTGGGAAGTAAAAACATGGAAATAACCCTGAGGCGACACAAGTTTGTCACTTCTGCCAACTTTAAACTCGTTCAGTATTACTTTAGAGTCGACCGATTGTTAACAAGAAGCGTTAATCATCGACGTCTGGCTGGGCCCCTCAGGGCTGTGCGCTATCCCCTATCATCTTCACACAAGCACAATGGGCTAATTCTCTCGCTAAATACTTCGGACTAAATTTCCGACTCAAGATTTGGAGAATGGGCCCAGACAGATCGCCCACTGCTCCAGACGGGTTCCATCGTCACAATTTGAGGGTTGGGTCAAATGCAGAAGATAAATTCACCAAAGAGGACAATACTTGATAAGACTTCTGTTCAGGCACTTATGGAAAGAATTTACTTTTTTGTATAAACTGCTGTGTCTGACTGGATTTTTATTTTAGACCTGGTCTCCGACAACTGGAATTTAGTTAATGGGTAATTCATATGATATTAGTTGGCTTTAATCAGGGGTGCCCAAAGTGAGGCCGGCGAGCCAAATTGGCCCTCCAAGGAGTTTGATTTTGTGACTGAATTGTGTCAGTAGTTTCCAAAGGCACCAAAACAAGACTGTCCTACTCAATAGAACGGTAATATAAGGACATTTAATCATTCGTTTGTTTGTATTTGGTCTTTCAACATGCTAAAGGTTATTGCGTTTGGCTCGAATGATTCTAATCGGCCCTTTATACACTGCAAAAAAATATCTTTCTGGATTTTAGAATATTTGACGTCAAATTGTGTAATTCTGTCTTGCTGTCTGACAATGGAATATGATTTTTGTTGTTTTTTAGTTCAAAGTTTGCAATAAGATATTGAATCATTTTTTAGGTGCAAGAAGATGATTTTTCTTATTGTAAATGCCAAACGTGTTCCAAATCGGAGATAATTTTACTTACCTGCACAAATCAAGGTCAAACTATCTTTTTTCAGAAAATTCGACTTATTTTTATTTTCGTTTTTGAAGTGCATATTGCCCTAAAAATATCGGCATGATGAATATTGGTGCTTCTAGGAAGATCTGTATGTTTCGGCATCAACCATGGTTCAGTCATCGACTCTCGCTTTGAGGAAGTTAATTGGGCGAGTATTCTGAAATGTCTGCTTTTTTTTTTTAAGGACAGGAAAGTTCAATTGTTTCGACCTGGGTTAGGTTTGTTTCAGACTACTGGACTCTGTCAATATCTTTATGCTTCACTGGTAAAATGTGGAATCTGGTATAGTCCTATTCTTAGATCAACTTTATCAATCCCAAAGAGGAAACTTGTCTTGGGCTTCAGTGCCGTTCATCTGCACAGCTCATACATTACATTACACTACAAGTCCAATCATTCACCCAACGATAGAAAGTGCCACATCTGCAGTGACTTCAACGTATTCAAAGTTCCCCACACCGCATTAGTTTGACATAGATACATAGAAAAGTTTGTGCACCTCACAGCAGCTGAAGAGCACCCTTCAAAACAATTACATGTTAAGAAGTTTGAAAAAACAAGGTCTTGGAGTGATTGGTTTATGCCTGATGGCTCTGAAGCGCTTTATGAAGGCAGAACTTCATATTCACCATATTCACCATCCAGGACAGTGGTTGTTTGTCTCTGTTCACTATTTTCATCGCCACCTTCACAAGTGTTTGTATTTTTGATTTGTCTTTTACAGACAAACCAAACAGTGAATCTTACACGACTCGTTGACAGCGTTGTAGAACATCGTCATAATCGTAGTGCAGACTCCAAACAGCTGCAATCACCTTAAAAATATAGCTTTTGATCCAGTTTTCCATACAAAAAGTCCTGAAAAGTACATGGAGCTGAGAATGTGGCTAGCAACCGCTTATGTTCTTGTTTAATGACCACCGACCATATGTAAAATCACTATATGTCCACCTTATACACCAAACAATAGGCCTGTTGCTGTTCTTTCCCTTCGTTTTTGTTGCTTCACCGCAGAATTCCCCCCTTTTTATGTCTTACATCATCGCTCTTTGTCATGCTACATACTTTCTCCCATATAGAATTACAGCCTGCACCGCGCTAGCACGACGTCATGGTTTACGTTAGCGATGCGCCTGTCTCCACCGGACTACTCCCACATGAGTTACTCTTGATGCTACAGCAGTGGTTCCTAAACCGTGGGACGGGGGACACTTTTGGCTGCTCCTGGTTTAGGAGCTATCGGGCACGTATTACTAGTTACATTTGATCGTAGGCAAAGGTTCTTCAGTCTTCATCTGTACTCTGTAGTTTAAGTGTAGGACATTTCGATCTTAGTCCAAAGATCGTCATCAGCTTAATGAACACGTTTGTTTCTTAAGATTAAACCAGTTACATTTCAGTTACTTTTGGAAAAATATAAACTGAAAATAATGCCACCCAGCAGATTTCCTTTTCCTCAGTCATCCACATTCTTTTATGTTTTGTTTTGATGACATTGGCTACACGAGCCTCTTTCTACGCCAATATTCAACTTGATTTGGTGGTGCATCTTATTTGGGGCGAGTTGCAACTTGAGTTACTTAAATTGTAATACGTTTGTGAAGGTTCTCAGTCGTACAGGAGTTGTCCATCGTAGGCAAAAATTCTTCAGTCTTCATCTGTACTCTGTAGTTGAAGTGTAGGACGTTTCGATCTTACTCCAAAGATCGTCGTCAGCCACTGAGGCCTGGAGCACGCTGTGGGTTTTAAATTGTAATGACTAATATTTTACTGTATTTTGTTTAAGTCATATATTCGCCAGTTACTGAAAAAGTAATATATTTCTGTAACTAGTTACTTTTGTAATATGATACCCCCAAGTACTGGATTGGTTACCTGATCAACCAGGCCCAACACGCTTTGACAGAAAACTTTACAAAGTGTAGGAGGGTCTGATTGATCAGGCTACTGGATTGGATTGTTACACATGGGATCAGAACAACCCTAAAAAGTAGCCTTCAAAGTCACGCCTTGTCCAAAAAAACTAGCACAGATGAAAAATGTTCAGCTCCTAGTTGTGTTTAACCTCTTATACCCCACAGGACCCAAATTGGACACACAAGGTGCAGTGGGCCCAAAATAGTTTACAAAAGCACCATCAAATACGAAAAATTTGACGATTCAATTGTGATTTGAAAACATAAAAACTCAGGTCCACTCTAAAGAAACGTAAAATCGGCAATTTTGATCATTTTTGGGGCAACTGACAGATTTTTCTGAAAGGTTTAGAGATCCCTGCCTCCACTTCACCGAGTCCTGTGCAAATAAAGACCCAGAATATTATCTAACCCAGGGGTGCTCAAATTCAGCCCTCCCAGGAGTTTCATTTGGCCTTCGAGATGGTGCTTACTTTTATTAGAAGTGTCCACTTTGATTAATTTGCAACTGAATGGACTGTCAACCAAAACAGCTTTAACCTCTTGTACCCTTCAGGACCCAAATTTGGCACGCTGGGGTTTAAGGGGTTAAAAAAAAAAAACTGTGAAGTGAATCTTATAAACAAAATTGCTCAGCGAATCATAATTGTGAGACTCGTCAGCATTGCTGGTAAACTCTCATATTCCAGGGCGGTTCCTGATAAAGCGATTGAAAACCTCCTTCATTAGTGTCACGCTAGCACTTTAAAATGTTGCATAATTTGACTCATTGTTGTCAGAGCAGGCAACATCATCTCCCGTAAATGTCCTTGGAGCGGCTTTGGTAAATCAGCTCCAGAAGGTGAAGTTGGAGGGCTGCAGAGACAGTGTTGTGAGCGGAACATGTGGTTGTGTTTTGGGCTGAGAGCGAGCGAGGGGTGGAGCGCAGAGAGGGAAAAGCAGTTTTACAAGTTTGTATGCAACTGTCTCCACATGTGGCTACATGTGTGTGCAGGGGGGCTGATATGTACTTCTAGTGTAGTCGATTAGGTCACATAGAACGGCTTTAGTCCTGGTTTAGACCTGTTTTAGCGACAGCCCCTGATGTAGTCCTGATGGTTTAGCTCTGCTTTGGTTTAGTTTTTGTTAGTGGAACCCAAGGCCTTAGACCGGAGTAAGAACTGGTGTAGTACGGGCTTAGTTCTGGTACACTGGTGTATGAATGAGAGTGTGAATGGGTGAATGGTTCCTTGATGTAAAGCGCTTTGAGCCTAAAGCAGGTAGAAAAGCGCTATATAAAAATGTGACCATTTACATAATTCCATATGTTCATTCACAGTTTAATGGAGTGAGAATCTACATTACATTACAAGTGTTTACAAACTTTTGATTGGTAGTGTAGTTCTGGTTTAGTCCTGTTTGGGTTTATGGCCCAAATCTGTTTAGATCTGTTTAGATCTGGTTTGAACTGATGTAGTTCTATTTTTGTCCCTGTTTTTTAGTCCTGGTTTTGTCCTGCTTCAGCCCTGGTTCCGACCTCATTTATGTTCTGGTTTAGCCTTGGTTCAGACCTGATTGTCATCACGGTATAGCCCTGGTTCCGACCCAGTTTTTGTCATGGTTAAGCTCTGGTTCAGACCTGGTTCTTGTTGTGGTTTAGCCCTGGGTCTAACTTGATTTTTGTCATGGTTAAGCTCGGGTTCAGACCAGAATTTTATAGTGATTTAGCCCTGGTTCTGACCGAATTTGGTCCTGGTTCAGACCTAATTTTGCACTGGTTTAGTCTTGGTTCAGACCTTGATTTCGTCCTAGTTCCACATTCAGCACGCTTAGTTCTGGTTTAGGCTGATCTGTGATGGTTTAGGTCCATTTTTAGTCCATATCTACACTTTGCTTGGAACGGGGGCAATTTTTTAGTGGAAAGTTTGTCTGAAGTCTTTTAATCCTGGTTCAGTCCTGGTTTGGTTTGCCTTTTCGTCCCTCTGCCAGCCCCGGCATGGACCTATAGACCTGCTTCCTTCTTTACAGTAAACATTATGGAAAATTACCACTATCTGCCCTGTGGGTGTATCTAGTTAGTTCAGGAAGTGGCACAGTGATGGATGGGAACACCGTGTACTATGGAGGGAGAGATAGCGGAGGGTGGAAAGGTATTTTTTTTCTCCCTCTAATTGAATGTGTAGGCGTTAATGTTATTCCTACACACACATCGTGGTAAAGTGGAAAAAGTATGTACTGTACATACTGCCATGGGAAAACAATGGAAAAGAGGATCAGGGTGAAACGAGATGAGTTCAAAGTGCACATTTGGGAGAAGTTTTTATTCATTTAAAGGGGATCGTACAGATTAACAATCACAGTGTACATATTCAAACAAAGATTCTGGTTTTCATCTGCAGTTCCAGGTGATGAGGTACAAAACATTACAGAATGACAAGTACCAATAAGACACTAGTGATGTTCCAATACCGAAAATATATTTTTGATTTTGTGTAAGGTGTTGAGGTAAATGAAATGCCTGGGAGAAGGTTACTTTTCTAGAGGCTGAAAGCAGAAAGTTGTGGTCACATGTTTTATCACGAGGCCACGATTCTGCGACGCCACAGCGTAATGAAGTAATTGCTAGCATACATTCGCAAATTAGCAGTAATTAGCATTTTACGACTTTGTCGAGGGGGGGGTAAATCACTTGCAGCTTGTGTTTTAATTCCATTGACAACTCTCTGAATATTGTTAAAAGATTGAGTGACAGGACATTTAATTAGATTATCATTTTTACTGATAAAATTGACCATAACAGCACACAAATTGGAAGTTATTAGTCAATCCCATTTCACTGATTGCTTCAATAGGCACTTCACAATCAATACACATTAAATTAGGAAGATTGTATTGTATTTACTACTGGCGCCGCGTCACACACAAATTATACAAATAATAATAAATTATGAGTAAAAAAACTAAACAAAATAACAGATTCCATTCATCAAGATTTGGGATTTTTTTTTCCCATACCCTCATTTTCACTCACAATTTTTTATCAAGTGCCTTAGAGGTTATAGGAGAACACTAGAAACCTTTGTTGGATATCCTCAAATCCAAGCCAACACAGTCCAGCTGTCGTCTTTGGAAGCTTCTATTACGATGATGAACCCCTGGACGACAGAGAGCCTGTATTTCCTCCCACAAAAAAACTGTACAATGGCCAGAATGAATTAGCGAGTGTTTGTGGGACAAATTAACCCATTAAGGCCCAACGCTGCACGTGAATAGGGAACAAAATGTAATAGTGAGATCAAGATTAAGCTTTTGATGTAAATGTCTGGCATGAAAGAAATGTATTGCAAGTTTTCTGTGATTTTATGTTTTCATATAAAAAGGCATTTTAAAATTGTATATTTTCAGTGACAAAATCTAATGGATAGAGCCAGGTTTAAAAGTGTGGTTTTATATTATTGATATATTTATTAAAAAGGTATGTTCACATTTTTCCATGTTTTTCCCCCAGCCTTTGTCGTCTAACCATGTCGTCCTGGGGGGATGAACGATACTAAGAGCCACGATATTGATACTGTATCTTTTTAAATTATATCTGTCGACTATCTGTCGGTCACGAGTTGCCCGTACGGCAAGAGTGCATCAATCGCACCAAAACTCTGAGCTTCAGATGAGCCTACAGCCATTTGGCCACGGTGCTGCGACGCCACAACGTAATGAAGTAATTGCTAGCATACATTTGCACTTGAACTGAGCAGTGAGCTGCTTCTGCGAGGCCTGGGAAGTGAGTCTCTATCTCATGCACCACTACTGTCATCCTCTGTCGTAAATGTGTCTAGCACCAGAAACTAAAGAGCACAGGTAAATGTGAGGGAGTGCCACAGCAAAACTACCAAAACAATGAAATTAAGACCCCATCCACACGGAGACAAGCTCAGGCCTAGACGCAAAAGTATTCTATGAAACCCATGTATCATCCACATGAACCAGCGTTTTGGGGGTCTGAAAACGACAAACCTTGAAACTAGGTCCCAGAGTGGAAAGATTTTGAAACGCCGTTTTCGTGGCTCCTGTGTTACTGCCTCTCTGCAACTTTTCCAAAAACGATGACCTCACAGCACCAGCGTTGTGTATGTTTTGCATAATCTACTGACCTTTTTTAACTGCACAATCCAGCGCTATTCTGACCGTGATACTCCTCCTCTGCTTCACCACGAGCCACAGGTGACACACGGAGAAAAGCCCCACGGAAATATAAAAAATAATAATAATAATAAAATTTTAAAAATAATATATTTTCCACCCCCTACATGCTCCAGCAATGTCCCGCGCTGTACTGTGAGCCCACACCTATCCCACTCAATTGCCGCTATAAGCCTGCACCATCACTAGAAAGTTGCGTGTTCAGCCGAGGCAGCAGTCATTCATGAGCTTAACATGGAGACTGCAGTTACGCGGACGGCCAGAGGTGGCAGTCACGAGTATGAAAATGATCAAACTCCGTTGAGTCCCTTTAAAGAAAACTGGTATAATAGTTACTTACAATTAACCTTTCAGCATAATAACACTTTTAGCTTCACAGCACGTTGCGTAACTTGTTTTGCTGCTTGTTTATTTCATGATTTTTTATTTTTTTTGCACCGTTATCTTTGCAATGTCCTGATAAAAAGTCCTGGAGACTTCTTGCAGAGAAAGTGGCGCGCCCACGACTGGAAGTAAAGTACATAATGCCACCACTATCTGAGTTTGATACGATCCGGAGAGAAAGCCCAAACATGGCGCGATACAGAGTCAAACCCGTTCTGCTTCAGCGCTGGAGAATGCCATATTATCTCAAGTGGAGGAGATTAGACGGTGACACCTACGCATCAAAACACAAGAAAAGAGACACCGAAGTCAGGAACAGCACATTACTAGAATAGATAGTAGACAGAATACTTGCATTGTCATAAGATGGAAACTGAAATGGCAATTTGAATGGTTGCTATTGGAAAGGATCAAAGATTGCACAATCTGCCTGTAGTTTAGACCTCTACATGCATGCTCTGAAATGAAAATTATTCTTTAGCAGTAGGGCTGCACGATACTTGAATGGCAATATTATTGTAATATTTTATTAACGTTCTACTGTCCAGTGCGCTAGCCCGGTGTAATTTGCATGTCATTTTTGCCAATGCCAACGCGCTATGCCTCTTTACATGTAAAACACCTCAAATAAAAGGACCACAGCCTCAAATCCAAGCAAAATATCCACCCCAAAAAACTATATCTAATTTGAGAGCTTTTTGTAATTCTTTATCGTTTTTTTCTTACCATAGTCGCTTCTGATTCCAGCGCCATAGTAGTTAGCCTGGCTTAGCTACACTCATTTTGTCCAGAAAAAGGATATCTAGTTGTATTTCCCATAAAGTAAAATCGTGTGGAGTAGTGAGCCACCATTCCTGCTTTTATTCCGCGAAAACTACAAAAAATGACATTATATTGCTCTTTCCTGAGCCCCAATTCGTACCATAGCTATCGGAGATCTCAATTCTGTGTGCGGCTATACGTCCCCCTCAGAGCAAAATAAGACCAACCCAGCTGCTGCATAACAGATAGAGCGAGGAGAACGACCCCAGAAACACAGGGCCAAGGTAAAAGAAATATATTGAAAAGTTTAATAACAAAAAAGGGGAATGTGCTTCCACCTAAATGTGAAAATGTTTTATGGTGAAAGTGGTCCTAAAATTCAGTACTGTACTTTGGCACAAATTTGGATACCTTGTGCACTTCTTCAGGGGACCAAAGGCTGTCCAATCAATCACACAAAAATAAATTGAGGCTTTAATATACTTTATATTAATATTGGTTGTATATAATCAAATTTACGCTACACTGTTTTCTTGTATTTTATATGCTAATTCATGAGGAAAACCATTACATTTTATTTTAAATATTTATGGGGTGCAATATTTGGATGTGTGAGGGGCCACACACTCTTAGGTTTGGGAATGGCTGCACTACGCCCTTGTCATAATTATACATTAAGCAAGAAACTCAAAACCATTTCATGAACGGTTATGTAAGTTCTATCAGTGCCCTTTACATAAGAGGAAGTCAACCCATTGTCCACGTGTTGAGTTACCATCTGCCAACCCTCCAGGTAAGACAGATGTCACATGGGCTTTTCCTTTCCTCATCACAATAGCTATCTCTTGTTTTGAGTCTCATCACGATTTGCCATATTGAACGTAGGAAGATTAGTGGATAAAGCATTTCCACTCTTTGTTGGTGATGACCGAACAGCTCTGTCGTAAGGGTCTGTTCTCAGAAGTCATAAAAAGCATGTCATATATCCAAATGTACTGATCGATTTTACTGGTGCCATGACAATGTTGGCTATCGCATCACAGAGAGATCAAGACCAGAACCAAAGCAATGTTGCGCTGAATACTTCTGGCTTTACAAGTACCGGCTAAATACAACTCTACAGGAGAGAAACATTGATGCATTATTCCTGATCATTATTTGATTCACAAACCTGCCATATTATTCTTATGGCTGAAAGTCCTTTCTACTAGCCAACATCATGCACATGTTTATGAATATTGTCACCACTTTTGGACACCTTTTTATGAGAAAATAATTAGGCCTTAGTTCATGTGTTCTCACAGAGAAGACATTGAACTGTGACTGAAAACATCAGGCTTTGATGGGCCAGGTATATGGTCTCAACTTGTATAGCGCTTTTCCAGCTACATTAGGCACTCACAGCGCTTTACAGTAAGCAACCACTTACATCCACACTCTCATTCATACATCAGTGTACGCAGACTTTGGGCAAGGTGGGTGAAGTGTCTTGCCCAAGGACACATTGTCAGCGAGCACCCACCTGTGGCTTAGTTCAGTGTTTCCCAACCAGGGGTACAGGGACCTCTGGGGGTATGTGAGAGCTTAGCAGGGGGTACTTGGAATGATTTCAGATAAAAAATAGGATAAAACTGAATTATATTTTTGATTATTATGCTCAAAGACAAAGCTATTTAAAGCATTTTACTGTAAAGACTGAGATTTTAGCATCTTTTAACTAATAAATAGGAGTTTTAGTCATTCAGTTTCTAAATAATCAAAAAAACATTGAGGCAGGGGGTACTCTGCCTCAATGGAGTAAGAATGAAAGACCCAAGGGGTACGCGAGACAAAAAAGGTTGGGAACCACTGGCTTAGGTGATACAATGTCCAATAAATATTCACAGGTATAAAGCTAGCTAACTTTGTACTTTAGCTCTCCACAAACATGTTCTAAATTAGTGTGATTCTCATATTCGTTTAGCAGTTCACCTCTGAGACTGTTCTCAAATATGAATTCTCCATGCAACATTTTCAGAAGGTGCATTGTGAGGTAAATGTAGAATTGCCAAATGCCAAATTCATAAAATCAGGACTAAACCAAGTACTGCATCTTCAGTATAAATTAGGCCATAAATACATAATGCAAGACCCGAAAGTCTGAAGTTCTATTTTTACTGCTTTAACTTCTAAGTATCACCTCAAGTAATTGAGTAGCCAAACCTCAAGTAATCTGTAATTTACTAAAGTGGTCCCACAAGGCTCAATTTCAGGTCTGCCACTATTTACTATTTACATAAACAACTTGGCAGGACCTGAAGCTGTCCTCTCTGTACACTTTCAACAATCCAAGAAATGTCGATAGGGCTTGCAGTTATTGTTATCTAAAATCTATCTTTTGATTCATTAAGTCATACTGTACTGAATATTGTGTTATTTTTTTTTATTTTTTTTACATCAAAGTTGTAGTGTAAAACATTTTAAAATGGAATAATGAAGAGCCTAGCGTGTATGAAAGATTGTTGATAAAGAAAGAAACACCCAAAAATGTTTCTACTTCCTCTAAAGCTTAGCTAAACGTATTTGCTTGTGTGTAAACCATACATGAGCTAAAGATCTAGCTCGCAGTCATGTACGTTCACACTTTTAGACCCTAGTAACACAAATCTTTGCCTCTGCTTATTGGCATGGAATGGGTGTGACTGATTTGACTCAAGTTTCTCAATGTAGCTTTGATTATCACAGCTAGGCCAACATTTCTTAACATGCTAACATTTCAACACATGTCCTGCTAGAACCTGTAGAGACAGCAGATCATTTGAAATTCCCATCACATTACCTCGAACGCTTAATTTGAATACTCCCCTATCCGTTCCTGTGTGGTCTATACATTTACCTCATATATGTGCACCTACATGTACAGCGGGGGCGTGTCTAAAGGCCAATGTGCATGCCAAGTTAGCCGCGAACGGGCGCAATGGAAAGGGTTCAGACGTGATCGTGCTGCTCTGCCCCTGGGCCCCGGCTCTGATAGCATCTCGCCTGGCTCAAAAGGTGTCTTTCATTGGAAACTTGTTTGGCAGTAAAAAAAAAAAAAAAAAAACAAGTACAAAAGGCAAGGCAGGTCTTTGAGCACATTAATGGATTTTATGAAAGTATGCTGCTGCGTTGTCCTGCCAAGTTTTGTGTGTAAAGTTAGTCATTGTACGTGAGATCATATAGATATCAGCAAGGGCTATAATTATAATTCTTTTCTCCCTATTCATCCTTAAACATGTGTCACTGGTTCTTATTCCTATCTCGTGTCCTTTTGGCAATGCACTTCACTCATTATGCCCATTCCAGTCTGCATGGCTCCTTTTACCAGGATTTGCGTCTGGTATAAAAAGAAAATGGCTTGGTTTAATTCCAAACAAACAAAATCAGGTTTTCTGCGCAGCATTAACCTTATAACATTCGCGCAAATTTCCATATCATTTTTGTACCGCCGATAATGAACATTCAAATGTATATCAACCACAGCATGTTCAACTCTATAGATGCAACATTTCTCAAATAAAACGGCCAGTCTTAAATCAAAGATAAATATCCACCCCAAAAGCAATAATATGTAATTTGTCAGCTTTTTGTAGTTTAACATATATCTTTTATAAAATATACCCTTAGAAGCTTCTCAATCCGGCACCACAGCAGTTCGCCTCACTTGGCTCTGCTCATTTTGTCCAAAATAGTCCAAAGAAAAACAATATTTAGTTGTATTTTCCATAAAGTAAGTCCTGGGGAGTGGTGAGCCATCAAAGTTTGATTGTATTCCATGAAAAACTAAAAAAATGACATTTATATGGCTCTTTTCAGAGTCACAAACTGTATCAAGTATGCGTTGGTTATTTACGTCCCCCTGGGATCAAAATGAAAGTGTCCCGGCGATTCTGGCAATGCTAAAACTATATAGCAAAACAAGCGACGGTGCGTCAACGCCACACGTCATTACTGCGTTGCTGACTAGAAAAAGCACTGCAGACACAATGGTAAAAAAATATTTTTTTTTTATTGAAAAAGTTCTAGAAGGGAATTTGATTCCATCTAGTGAAAGTGATGCTAAAATGCAATACTGTACTTTTGGATGACTTGTGCCAAATGGGCATGTTGCATACGAAAATGCCCACAGAAATGAAATGGTTATGAGTAGAGGGATAGTTTTTTGAAAGATTCCTGTTGCCAACTCCCAGGACAACAAGTGTAGTGAGCAGTGAAATTCCTACTATACAGTAAAGTATTGAGCAGTGCAATTTGGCTTTTTTGCACCAGAATGGGGAAAAGAAGACATTTTTGGACATGGATATTGTATAAGTTGTGTAGCACTTACATATCTCCAGAAACTAGAAGATTATGGCTAATGAGATTACCCACAAGCATGTGGGATGTGTAGTTTTATTTAGTAATAACATTAACATTTGGGGTTCAAGAAGTTTGTGCACAGGACTAAAAGAGGAGGGTGTAATGAAGTCATTAAATTAATTGTGGCAAATTTAAGGCCTTAAATGTCATCTAAAAACAACTGGTTTCCAGCAGGCGTTAAATCAAATTTTTGTGGAAAATAATGTTGTATTACTCAATTTTTTATGCAATAAATTAATTTGAAATGATATAAAATGGTCAAACACATTCAACTGAACTCATTTTTGTCAATTTTACACAATTATTGGCTCGGAAATTAGTCAATTTGTCAAATTTAGTTAAAAATATCCCCATTTTCATATATTCCTTTGCTTAACCTAAGGTTTAAGAAATATATATTTGTTTGTTTATTTGGTTGGGACAGTGCATGTTAATGAACATACACAAGATACATGCATGTAAACACACCACTCCGGATTGTAGCCTTGGGCTAATTTCCATCCATTGTCTCACACTCATACTCCCAAACGCACTCTCATTCATCCTGGACTATTGTACATGTTTTTAGTGGTAGGGGAAACCAGAGGAAACCTCCATTAGGAGAACATGCAAACTCCCGGCCCGGGAATCGAACCCGGGACCTTCTAGCTGTGAAGCACTGTGCCGCGAAAAGGGAGGGATAGTTAAAGCAAAATATATTAAACTAAATACACATTCTTATTAGTTTTACCATCTCCATGTCATGATCGTTTCACTCAACATTTGAACGCAAACAACAGTGCAACCAAATGCTCAAATTTCATGATGACAGGCTTTGACGCTAACTTGCCAAGTATTGTGCAGCCCTAATAATAAGGATAATAATGTTTACTCTGAGCTCTGGAAGCACTTTAGAGCGATGCTGTGTTCTGCTGTGTTTGTAGGTATGATGTAACCACATTAGGGTTGCATAATGCTCTGTTAAACGGGCCTTTGATCCACTCTGCCTGCTTCATGTCACAGAATCAGCAGTTAATGTCTTAAAGGACACAAACTAAGTTGTAAGGCTTTAAGTTGTGTTATGATCTCCTTGTCAAAACTCTGGACCGTATTCCTCACGGAGATACACAAGGCTTGGGTTTGGATGCTTTTGGACAGTGGTTGGATGCTGAAAACCATTTATATGTTTCAACTACCACTGTCACCAGCAGAGGGCGTCACCAAGGCGTTCCCATGCATTCAAATGGGAAGTGGAAGAAAAGTAACTGAACACATTTTCCTCGGTCTATCCCATCTTGAGACACAAACCTGAAATATCAACAGGTATCCAGAAGCCAACATGCCCCCTGTTAAAAGTACAAAGTAAACATTTCCACTTGCTCGTGTCTGGTGTGCTGACTCGGCTCTTCACATGCCACGAGGGAATGTCACGGCCCCACTTCAAATGCACACGAACACAAATGTAGCGCACACTAAGTGACAGAGGCAGGGCTTCTCTCATTAGTGTGCAGCTGCCGAGGTCACCGCTGTCACATGACGCCATGGCAGGTCAGCGCATAGAACGACTGCTGTGCTAACATTAGGAAGCAATCAGAGGCGGGCGGTGTAGGCTCTTTCTCACGTACGAGAATAAAATGACTAGTCCGCAACAAGTTCAAGTTTAATCAAAGAGTCTCTTAATATTGTTTAGAAAGACGTCACACACAGACTACGTTGATTGGGTTTTAATTCTAACAAAGGGGGGCAGCAGGGTTGGGCGATGTCCCCTTAATTGGCAGTTGCCGATGTTTACAGTGAATCCATCGTGATGGACAATGATGTCGTCCAATAATGTACAATTATTATTAATGTGATTTTAAGTGCTGCAGAACTTAGTTTCTCGGTGAGTTTCGCACGGAGGTTAATGAGTGACGCATTGTATATCTATGGGTAGGGATGCACCGATACCGATACCAGTATCGGGTATCGGGTCGATACCACCTCCTTGTACTCGTACTCGTACTCATTAATGAGGCTCCGATACTAAGGGACCGATACCAATTGACGTGCGCTGCACCTATGAGCGCAGTAGCAGTGAGCGCACCTCACAGCAGCCTGACAGAGCTTCACAAACTGAAGCATTCATAAGAGGAAATACAATCCTCCACAGATATGACTTATCACAGACCCATTCCCTAAATCAGTTTATGCAAAATTTAACCAGTGCTAAATGTTTACTTCAGTGGTGCGTCTACCGTGTTGACAAAGGCAGCGCTAATGTGGCTATAACCAGCAGCTAACTGCTAACGGCGCTTCTTAGCGTATTATGCTTAGGGACTAAATGCATCTGTGAAATAAACCCAGCGACTTTTGAACGAGGTGTAGCATGTCCATATAGACCAATATTTAGCTGCTCCTGGAGCTAAAATATCCAATATGCTAAAAAGCTAGCGCAAGATAAAAAATAATCAACCACCTGCTGTAGGGAGGCTAAATGAGTTAAAATAATAAGTAACCATCTACATACTATTATATACAAATACAACACAGGCTATTAAACTTTTGGATATGAACAGTGTGTACAATGAGGACATAAATATTTGCTATTATTTTCATCTGAAATGAAAAA
>OMNZ01027465.1:0-22755 GCA_900303255.1 Lesueurigobius sanzi | reverse complement strand
AGGTGATTCTGCAATTACAGTTTTTCCCAGTCGCTTTGGCACATTTCTCAGATCAGAACTGATGTTTCCAAAAGTTTAAGTACATTTCTCAAAATATTTTGTACAAACAACAAAATACAATATAATAATTGCAGAATCACCTCACCATCAAAATGATTAGTTAATGGATCAAAAGAAAGTATTTCTGTCAGTGAACATGTCAGAGCCTCAGAGTACAGAGTCAGTTTATGGACATGACACAAGAAAATAAGTACAACATGACATCACGAGTTTGAATTGCTATTCACACAGCATTTATTGTGTTACAGCAATTAATAATAGAAAATAGTCTGGCTTTTCCTACCTCAAATATTCAAACAAAAATAGAGCATAACTACATAATATAATAGTGCTGTAACACATTTTGACTTTCATTCCTGTTGGGCCAAAGAGACACATGAGACACATCACAAGTGTCTCATGAGATGCACCTGAGGAGATCGTCATCACACAAATGAGACACCTGATACTGTATATTGTACCATGAATCCAGACATTGATACATACAGTGTGTTGGACTTGATAACAGGTGTATCCATTCTGCTTGCCACAGTTCAATTCAATGAAGAAAAAACTGCATATTTTGAGGGTCTAACAAATCAACTGAGAACCTGGATAATGCTCTTTCACAACACGACAGAAACAACTGAAAGTGGAACCAAACAGCACAAAATTGCACCAAACCATTAGAAGGAAGTAATCTTCAAATGGTTTTGTGTAAAAAGCAACAAGATTTTAATATTTTCATTTGCCAAATTGACCAAAGGATTTGAAGATTGTACGGGTAGTTCTGAAAATATCATTTCTGATCAGAGAAATGTGCCAAAGTGACAGGGAAAAACTGTATTATATTGTATTTTGCTGCTTGTACAAAATATTTTGATAAATGTACTTAAACTTTTGGAAACATCAGTTCTGATCTGAGAAATGTGCCACAGCGACTGTGGAAAAACTGTAATAAACCCACAGCGTGCCCCAGGCTTTAGTAGCTGATGACGATCTTTGGACTAAGATCGAAACGTCATACACTTCAACTACAGAGTACAGATGAAGACTGAAGAATTTTTCCCTACGGTAAAAAAGTAAATGTTTTTTTGTTTTTTTTTAAACAATGGCAGTATTTTTACAAAAAGTTTGCTTTTGTATCAAACAGGACTAAATCAGGTCTAAACCAGGCCCAAACCATATAAACTTGTGTTAATATATGTGTGAAAATACTTGATTTTAATCCAATTCAAAAATGTAGTAGAGAAGAAAGTACAGACACAGGCTCTAAAATGTAGTAGCTCGTTTTACTTCCCACCACATATTTTAACAACTTCAATGCATAAACAAACTATTCAACAAGTCAGTACTTATTTTGCACCAGGATTCTGCTATCTAATTCTCAAATTATGAAGCGATGTCCCAATAATACAAACGTCATAAAGGACCTGTTCCTCCTCAGTCCTCTAGGGGTCCCCATAAGCTTTCCCCGCTACCTTTCAGTCTGCGGCGCCTTCTTGGCTGCTCTTGTTTACTGTTTACACCAGAGATGTCGGAAGTCGCGTGTGTCTGTAAGTTTTAACCATGTTTTTAACCAAATTTTAACATTTAATTTTAGGGTAGGAGTGTGACAGCTCTGCGGTTGACAATCGGATTATTTCGGCTGCACTAAGGTCTCGTTTCTGTGCGTGAAGTGGCCAAAATAGAGTCGTTTTGGCACCGCGTTGGCTAAAGCCGATGGGGCTACGGTGTGTGTGAGGAGCAAGTTCACATCGGTTCATATTTGCTGCTTGTCTGAAGCTGAATCGCTGTTATTATCATTCTGACTAAAGAGGGGATGCCAAAGTTCAGCTTCTTAAGGCAATAGTATGTAAGTATGTCCCCAGCGTGTGTGGTAAGTGGGTGTATGTTAACCATTACTGATCTCGTTGGAATGTGGTGTTGAAAGACCACTAACTTTGCTGACCACACAAGAGCAGGAGGCCTGAATGATTTGTTTTTTCAGCTTTAAAGGGAAAGTAAAGTAAGTAATTCCCTATAATACTCTATGTAAACGAAAGGTGTGATCATATGAGTGTTTCATTTTCTTAAACCTCTCGCAGAGTTAGAGGAAATTAAATGATATTGCGTATGACGTAAAATGCACGTACATTCGTTCACCTGGTAAAGTGTGAACAAATGTGGTTGCCTTGTGGCTTTTCAAGGTTTTTAATATTACCTAGTTATACATTTATTAGAGAAAAACAAAAACAAGAAGACAATCCGAACTAAATCAAATTAAAATACTTGTAATATGGACATGGCATGACTGATTCGTTTCGACGACGTGGTCTTCTTCAGGGCATACATGACTTCTTCAGGGCATACATGACTTTTAATTGAACATACAGTAGCTTGATGAGAGCCTCGAATCTTCTCCTTTGTCTTATACATTTGTTAACTTGTTATTACATTTTTCCTGCTCTTTGATTATTTGTGCAAGGAAAATTAACATTACAAAGATGGTTCTTGAATGAATTAGTAATCGCATTTTTTCCATCATGCAACAGTGGTGCAGATTGTACAGTGGGGCATCTCATGATTGGAAGGTTGGGGGTTCGAATCACGGCTCCTGCCGGTGCACGCTGTGTGTCCTTGGGCAAGACACCCACTTTGGCTCCGGGGTCTGCGTACGCTGGTGTATGAATGAGAGTGTGAATCGATGAGTGGTTCCTTGCTGTAAAGTGCTTTGAGTGCCTAATGTAGATAGAAAAGCGCTATAAGTTGAGAGACCAATTAACATTTGCCATAAACACAATTTCACATATCGCAATTATTTTACTGCAGTAGTTAAATCGTTTCCTTTCATTTATTAATGACATTAATTATTGTGATGATTAATGTAATGTGTCGAGGTATGTATCGCCAGGTTCTCAAAGGTACACAGTCCTAGTGTTCATCATTACTTAACTTGATTATCATCAACTGGTGAACCTTGGTCCAGATCCGAATCTCCAGAGGCTTTAGTCTGGACCTCAAAAAGCCAATTCCAATGTCATATTTTGCAGGCTGAACTCACAATTAAAACAACAATACATTTAACAAATAAAATAAACTTTGACTTATTCAATTTTTTTTTTTTTTTTATATTGATTGACTTTGGTCTTAAATATTGATTCAATAAACAAGCTGTGTTAATGTATTATTTGGCTAAGTGCAATAACTGCAAATGTTCAGACCACGGATGGAGCCAAAGAAAAAGCTTGTGGACCTCAAAAAGATTTAGTTGGGTACCCCTGATCTACAGGAAACATAATGTAGATGGAGCAGACCTTTCAATAGTACCTAGCATAAGAACGTCAGTCTCTGGATTAATAAGTCCTTTTGTCTTCCTTGACTGAGTATGCAAACAAGATGGAAGATCAGTGACCCAACTCTCCCCGCATAATCTGACCCAATGCTCCCCAGTCAGTCATTGTAGATTTTTTCCCCTCCAGCGATAAAAACACACTGCATTTAGTCAATGATTTAAGATACCTAATTGGCCTTCATATTACTACTATTCAACTTGGAAAAAGTTCTTCAATGTGAAAGCTGACAACTTGACAACCAAAAGTTTACAAAAGTTGGTACTTTTCAGTATTTGTGCTCTGGTTTATTCACCTTTTAGGCAGCTGCCGTTTAGCATCCATGAACAATAAGTGACATCACACTCTGTGACCTCTAACGTTTGCCTGATCTCTTGTGACCCAACCCACCACACTCTTCCCCATTTATTAAGTTTTTTAAAAATTTAATTTAATTTTTTATCTCTGAGCTAATTCCATCATTTAATTTAACCCCTAACAAATAAACACATATTTGCATCACATTCTTACATATTTCAAACCAAAGCAAACCTTTTAAATTATAAATCATATATTTCATATCTTGTTTTCACCTGTTCTAGCATTATCGTTCAAAAACATCTGTCTGGTTTCTTTTATTTTACTTGTATGATAACACTATAGATACTTACCATTGCCTTTATTAGGTTTTCTGATTGTAATTGGTTCATTAGGCACAATTATGGTGAGGGATTATATTGTAGCTCGCTCTTTTTCTGCTTTCACTGCGAAAACAAAGGCATTGGAATTAACACCGCGTCTCCTTTTTCAGGTGAGATCGACGATTGAAGGCGGGCATCTGTAGATCTGGGCCATGGATGAAGGGTTGATGCCTTTGGACTGCTTGCTCCCCTCAGGTACTGTCTGTCAAGCAAACAATCATTCCCATTGTGCAAACAGACACACAAGCATACACACAAATACACAACATGTCTGAAAATCCAGTGGTTAAAAAACACCAACAACTACAGTACATCCCCGCGAGACTCCCTGAAAACTGAGAAACAAACATAGACGATGTGCATTCACTTCTATCAAAACATATTCGTGCTCACATCACTGTCACACTTGTCTACCCTTTCCTTTCTTAGCGCGTCTCCCACTCACTCCGACACACATAAATTGTCTTTGGGGAAATAAGACTCCAAAACAAGTCACTAGCATGGTCTAGAACTACTCATTCACTAAAATGGATTGGGCTCTTAAGCATTGTCACGTCAATCTGGGGAAGTTAAAACAAGACAACTGGACTTGCATTGTGTGTCAGATGCCAACCTTTCACTCTCCATCAAAGGGACCTTTTCAGTTTTTGGTCCCCCTCACCAGATATACTGTAGACGTGAGTGTGGATGGCATGTTCAAGAAATCTTAAAGAATAGTATTGGATTACTTGCTTGACTTATGTAGGAAGTAGGGCTGAACGTTTTATCGCATTAGAAGCATGTGATTTTTAAAGCAACTACTAAACACCAAACCAACTTTTTTTTGCTAATAAACTGTGTAAATGGGTGTGTAATAGTATTATCTACATGTTCCAGTTAATATTTTGACATTTTAGTGCAAACCTGCCCAAAAGTGTCCTTTTATGCCTAAATCCGAGTGGCTAACGCCCTCTAGAGGTTGAACTCGTAATGTGTATATTCCATTTGAATTTTGCGGTTAGCTAATAAAGTGGAAGTTGGTGCTGTAGGTAGACGTTTACGTCATCAGCTCTGCCCAATGAGTTAAAACAATAGAGGGACAACGTGTATAAAGCCTCACTTTGGAAATTGACCACGCTTATGGGTGAAATCAAAATGGCGCAACTCGCTCCTCCTCCAGTGGATAGTCCTAAAAAGGGTAAAAGAGGTGTGTCCTAGCCGGGAGCGTGTGACGTCACAAATCATTAGAATGAGCTTCATTGGATATGCAAGACTTTAAAATTCCAGTTAACAAAAACTAACAACATTAAAGACTCCATTTCCCTCTGAGCATTATCACAGAGGGTATAGCTACCTTTCGAAATAATAAAAGTATTAGGAGCCAGGCTGTAAAGCTGTTTTTGACACGTGTAAATTCACCATAGGAATACATGTTATGAAGGTCTTTTTGGAGCCGCCCCTAGTGGATAGAGGCGATATTGCAGCAATGACAGCGCACAGCCATGACGGTCACGGAGACGGCCCATTCTCGCCCATTGGCTCTGCCACGCCTCATCATCCTCTCTAACACTGTGGCATCACTGTGGCTCCTCCCCTCCTCCTCCGTAGCCAGTTGGAGTTGGATTAGCGAACACGCCTCTTTCACGGCAGATTTCAAATTTTTGGTGTGGGTGAAGTAAGGCTCTGGCACGCCTGTTTAGGCCTTCTTCAAGGAAAAAAAACAAAAAAAAGTAAGTCTCTAGCCCATTCCTGTCAGGAGTCATGAGATTTTAAAGAAATTATTAAAATGCTCTTTCCAGCCACTTGGGGCAGCCAAGATTGTTTTAAAAGGAAGAAATTCCACACTGTCCAGCAGAGGTCTTATGGCCATACTGCCTTTGCTCTCTCCTAAAAAATAAATTGTAAAAGCACACATGGCAGCTAAAGGACCAGCTGAAAATATGATGTATTTTCTAAAATGCACATGAATGCAAAAAATCACATCTGAATAAAAAAAAACAAAAAACTGCAGGACTCTCAGACTCCCCCAGGTCAAAAGTACAATATTTCTGCAGTCACTTTAAGTGCTTTAAAAAAAATAAGAATTTCAAAGTTTCCTCACAAATTTCTGCAGCTAAAAAGGAAACTCTTGCGGTCTTCAGCCAGTTGTTATAGGTCACAGCTCAGGTGTGCTCCCTAGTGCGATGTTGACCTAAAGACAGATTTCTTTTTTGCCTGTTGCTGTAAAGGTCAAACAAATCAGAACAGTTTGGCTTGTGGAGCAGAACTCAACTACTACAAGCAATACTAGACCGGAGTCTTTTGCAAGCAATTTATTTAAAAGTATGTTTTATGATGACCTCATTATCGTAGTTAAAAAGGATAAAAGTTTTTCTGTTGTTTATGGTTGATGAAACTTTTATTTGTGTGAAGTTGTCTTGAACGAGGAGCTACAACACTTGTCCGCCCACATCTTATTTTAGAAAATAATGAGTTTTGACTTCAAATGTTTGTCTTTAAAGTTTCTCATTATGTAGATATTGTCATTCTTGATTTAATTAGACAATTGTAATTAGTTTGAGCTGAAAACAAAAAGAAAAAGGCTTTTTCCATTCTCAAGTGTTCTATTGTATTATAAATTTTCTACATCATAGTACATTTCCAATTCAATGTGTAAAAACGGAGAACAACTGTCATTTCACTCCGACTATACTTGACATTTGTGAGCATGTTTACGGGAACACAGTTGCCGGTGATTTCCAGAGCTTACGATGCACAGATCAATATGGTACAAAGGCCAGCATCAGTTGTGAGACAGGCCATTCTGATCTGAGGCTGTCGACAACCCTTGTCAAGCAGTGAAACAAATGTAGTCTCCTGTGTGCTGGTAAGCAATGTATGGTAGGGGAGACCAGGGTGGGTTGGGTCACATAAGACATTTCTTAGCTTTACTGCCAAGGCTTTCAACATTTTGCTACTAAAATAAGAATGCACACTCTCCAGAATAATGAGTAGGTACTAGGGCATTAACGGAAAAGTCGACCAGTCTCTCTCTCCCTCCCTGTCTCTCTCTAGTTCAGTGTTATTTTTTGTGTTGGTTAAATGTCTGACTGAGAAGGACTGTTGATGCTTGTGACTTGCAAGTGTTTTATTCCCCACATTATTGTACATTGTTAATGTTACAGCAGACTTATTAGGTACTGTGTCTGTGTTAGTGATGCGCGCATCAGCTTTTTTCTGACCCGCCCCACCCCGACGATGAAAATCCCCCAACCTCAAAACCTGGGTCTCCATTTGCCAACCCAATGAACTGAACCTAAACATTAAAAGTAATGCTGGGAGCTGCGTAAGAGTAACGCTCGGAGCTGTGTAGGGCTGGGCGATGATATATCAATATTTCAGATATATCAACATCATTTTAAATGAGATATGGAATTAGACCATATCGCATATATCCATATAGTTCAAATGCAACTGACAGCTGATGTTTAAAAACGTTTATCTTAAACTGAGCACTTTATTTTGTTATCTGTTTATACTGTATATAAATGACCTATTTTATAGGCAATTTTTATTTAAGATATGTTTTTATTTAAATGTGCACCTTACGGAGCTTTGTTATACAGTGTTTGTTTACATTTACATAGTGAGTTTTCAATAAAACGTTTTCAATAAAACTAGACTGAACATTTCATTTCACAGCTCTCACTTTGTGGAAAAAATATCGGGATATACAGTACAGGCCAAAAGTTTGGACACACCTTCTCATTCAATGTGTTTTCAATGTGTTTTCTTTATTTTCATGGCCATTGATGAAGAAGAAATTCCACTAATGAACCCTGATAAGGCACACCTGTGAAGTGGAAACCATGTCAGGTGACTACTTCTTGAAGCTCATCGAGAGAATGCCAAGAGTGTGCAAAGCAGTAATCAGAGCAAAGGGTAGCTATTTTGAAGAAACTACAATATAAAACATGTTTTCAGTTATTTCACCTTTTTTTGTTAAGTACATAACTCCATATGTATTCATTCATAGTTTTGATGGCTTCAGTGAGGACCTACAATGTAAACAGTCATGAAAATAAAGAAAACACATTGAATGAGAAGGTGTGTCCAAACTTTTGGCCTGTACTGTATATCGTGTATCGTTATTCAACCTAAATATATCGGGATATGACTTTTGGTCCATATCGCCCAGCCCTAGAGCCATGTAAAAGTAATGCTGGGAGCCGCTGGGAGATTTTGTCTTGTTAGCTTGGTAAAAGTTAGAATATTGAAACATTAATAGATAGAATTGTTTAGTTTATTGTTTATAACAAAAAACTTTCATCATCACTTAACTTGAACCACCAACTGGTGGCCCTAGGTCCAGATCTGGTTCAGTCCAGGATCTTTAGTCCAGAACCCAAAGCATTTCCAATCTCTCAATATACTTTGCATCTAATACATTTAACAAATAAAATAAAATAAAAATTGCTCTACTTGAATATCAATGAAATAAATGAGCTGTGTTAATGATTGTGCAATAATTGCAAATGTCTGAACCCCGGATGGAGCCAAAGAAAGTGACTCAACTCTCCCCACATAATCTGACCCAATGTTCAGCCATTTTAGATTTGTTCACCTCCAGCCAAAAACCACACAGCATTTAGCCAATGATTAAGATAGCTAATTATTCTTACATTATTTCTATTGATGGAAATTATGATAAATTAAAGTCAAGTTCTTCACTGTGAAAGCTGACGCACACTTCACAGCTACAAGTGTCCAAAAGTTTAGTTTTTGTGCTCTGGTTTGTTCACCTTTAGACAGCTGCCTTCTATCATCGATTACCAATAAGTGACATCACACTCTGTGACCACAACCTCTAAGTTCATTCTGATCTCTCTTATTAGCTCTAAAACACTGAGCGACCCAACCCTCCTGGTCTCTCCTGCACTCTTGTCCCTGCTTACTTGAAAAACAAACAACTGAGATTTAATAGTGTGTGCCACTAATCCTCTATGCATGCACACTCATATTTTTGTGAATGAAAGAATTGTCTAGTAGAGCGATCTAGCTTTACTCTTTATCTTTATTTATTTCCTGCATCCCGGGGCAATTTTAAATTCAAGTTCAGCTGCCAGATAGTTCGTAGTAGTGCACAAATTTGCATGAAGTGAAGGTTTAAAACCAATCTGAACTTGTGTGCCCTTATGAACTGACTTGATGTTGTATGCATGGTTCCTTTAATTTGAATCTTTTGCAGGAAATGCTTATCTAGACTCTTGGTGGAGGATGTAAAAACAGCCCCTGGATGTCTGCATGCTTAATTCCCCAGTGTGCACGGTTGGCATTTTAAATTCCAACATCTTAATTATAAATGGCTCTTCCAGGAATGTACACAGGCTGGTGACAAATTAAAGGAAAAATCAACATTGAGTCTCTTCCAAGACAGCTACAGTCACCTATCGATTACACAAGGCTCTGGAAAACTGAGTAAGAAATTCATTTAACAGCCCTCCAGTTAGACCAGTCTCAAAATGTGCTTTACAAGTTAAAATTTACTGTTGTTTATTATTAGTTTTAGCACTGTAATATATTGTCAATCTAAGCCTTAGATAGCAAAAAACATGATTCTTTATTGAAATCACAGTTCATCACAATTCATCACAGATCATAAACACACACGAGGACATATTTCCCAGTGCACGAAATTAGAGGTGGAGAAAATGCAAATGACATTGTTTCGCGAGTGCTGTCGACTTTTATACTGTATGTGGCTGCAACGGTGCTAAGTGGCTTCAACATTTGACAATATTTGTGCTGCTTTTTTATGTGCTTGACAAAAAAGTAGCAGAAGAAATAAGAGTCAATAAATGTGTGCCAATGCGGCCAACGATCCGACGCATGGAGTACTTACCGATGCTCGTGCCGTGCACAAAGCTACCGCCAAAAATATCTGACCCAAACTGGTTAGCAGCGACCTTGTACAAAGGTAATTGTCTGAAGCATCAATCCTACTTCTAGATTTACATCTTGTTACACGGCACCCAGCAGTCTCTTTCTTTTCACAAACGTCTGTAAACACATTGTACAATTAGAGGGCAAAATGGATTTCTCTTTGCTACCAATAAAAATGGGAAAAATTGGATTCAGCGCCTTTAATATCTTATAAAAACTCACATTTTCGGCTGAAATTCCCAGTGAACCTAACTTTTGCCTAAGCTCTGACTCCATGGCTTGATCTAAGAGTGTTTGTGGTATTTATGCTGTCTGGCACTTTAAACAGAGTCCCCAAGGTGACATTTCTTTGAACAGGGCTCAGGATAAGGCCGTCCTGTTCCAGGAGTAGCTAATGCGCGCGCGCGTGTGTGTGTGCGTGTGTGTGTATGAAGGGGGGCCGGTGAGCAGCGCTTTGGCGAAGGGTTATCGGAAAAGTCACGGCTGGTTGGCTCCGTCTTTTGTTCTGTGCACACCTCCGGCCAATTAAGAGACAAGGCTGACAAATCTGCCCCTCCTCCGCTCGTTCGCAGGTTCCCGTTCCTTTTGCGTTGCCCGCTTCTTCCCCCTTCTCCCCTCGCTTTGCTTTTGCCACACGCAGCTGGGGTTGACTTTCACATTAGAAGTGACCTTCCCATGATGTGAACTTTTTAACAACATCAAGCTCGCTGAAGCAACAAAGTCACCAGCAATGCCACGCAGGGCAATGTTTTATGCACTTTCCGAGCCAAGCCGCACTCAACTCCCTTCCCTCTCACAAGATGCTGCACATATTACCGGGAGAATTGCATGCTGTTGCTTTTTTGGCCTCCCACCATATTTCTAATGTGTCAGAACTGCTACAAGCCTGTTTTAAAACGTACCACGCTGATTAGAGATTTGCATAAGCACAGTTTAGATGAGCACATTGGACAGGAATTATAAAGTGTTTTTTTTTAAAGTAGCATATGCTATTTTGGCTCTGCAACATCTTTATAAAATACATTATCAATCATTCATAAGGGTAGCGATAGGAGCAATAAATCAGCATGAAATCAAATTGCTGTGTGCAGGCAAAAGGAAAGCATCCCTGGCTTTAGTCTCTGGTCCATTAAGGCTTTTGTTGCCGCTGTGTTTTTTACTTTCTCCAATGCCGCGTTTCCCATTATGTTTTTTCCCCCCCAACTCCCGCAGATAGAAAAATGACAATTCTAAAGTATTAGTCAGGGGATTTGCATTAGCAGCCGAGCAAAAAGAGAAAAGCTCAGAGCAAGATGGATGGGGGTGGGGGCGTGGGGGGGTTGAAAGAATAGATTTGTGAAATGATGCACCCTGGGACACGGGCTTGACAGTGAAGCATGGAGGTGCCGCTGACAGCGAAAACAAAAGGCGTGCAATCATTTGGGCTATAGGATGACAGGTTATTTTCCATGTTTTGTTTTTTTTTTTCTCGTTGAAGGCGTTTCACTTTTGTTGTAATGCCCATGGCCAAGGTCAAGATATTCAAATTAGCCGCGGGTGAGGTGTGTGATAGCTAAGGTGCACCAAGAGGACTCTGCACCACCTACTACAAAAACACAGGATCTAGTTTAGTATCTGAATTATATATATTGCTTATCTTGGTCAGCCTGACATAAGTAATCAGATAGCATCTTTTGAGGCTATAATAAACGCAGAATCATTCACATGGGCAGGCTGTGTGCCTCAAAGATGGCTTTTGGGGATAAAGTGTTCCATTTCCTCTGTTACTCAGTGTTCTTTAGATATCATTGAGCTATGTTTTCTAAAAAACAATGTTATGCTCTTGTTTTTGTAGGGAAGCAGAGGATTTGTCTGATCATTCTCAACCAGCCCATTGATAAGGACTACCTGGAGATCTTGTGGAATAAAGGTACACATTTCCCTCACCATTCAAAACAGTTTAAAAACAGTTTAAAATACCTACAGACCATTAAAATGAAACCAATGTAGCCTTTTTCACTCGTATTGGAAAGGCTTACACGTTATGCTACTCAGCCCATGTTACTTTTAGTTGTCAACAAGTCTTTAATCATTAAACTATTAAAATGAAGCAGCACTGACGGGGATATCACCATTCTAAATTTTTCAATCGTGATTATTGTGAGAAACAATATTGCGATTTTACGATTATTCACGGTTAACGTAAGGAAGAAAATGTGGAGAATTTCTCAAAAGATGAATAGCTGATTTCACTTTGGTTTTTATTGGAATTTTATTGTGAAATAAATCTGAACTGGGTAGACTGCACAAAAAGTGATGGGAGTAAAAGAATATCCACCATTGCAGCAGATATTTGAGGAGACTGTCATCAAACAGGCAAGGAAAATTATTTCCGATCCCTCCCATCAGCCCCATGTGCTGCACTCCCAGTATGAGCTGCTCCCATCTGCACGTCGCTACAGGGAGCCAGTTAAAAACAAAAAGCCATACCTGAACAGGTATAAGAACTCATTTCTCCCCATATCAGTGAATCTCCTAAACTCAGGCCAAAGAGCAGAGCATAATGAGTGATGTGTTTATTTTGTATTGGAACTGTATGAATTGAATTGTCTTGTCATGATATGTGTTTGTATGTGGCAGCCTGTGAGTCCAAGACAAATATAAGAAATCTTGAATCTTGATCTTAACATAACAAATGCAGTGCTGCACATGGCTCTTTTGGGACTCTTCCTTTGGTAATTTCAGCAAAGATGGAAAACTGGATGCCATCTCTTCCTTTAATGTTGAGTGCGCTCCGTTTGGACACGTGCACTAGGGCTCATGAGAAACGATTTACCTTGAGTCCTGAAATTCTCACAATGAACCTACCAGAAGCTTTTATTATCATGATAATCGTAAAACAGGTTAATCTTGACCTACCTGCTCCAGAGAATAATGTCCACCCTGTTTTCCTCTGATAGAACTTGGCCTAAACTCACCTCGCTTTTTATCTTTGAACTGGTGGGTGAACGCTTTGCCACCGCGCCACTGTTAAAATACTTTGTCTGCAACATGTGCAATAACAAATACAGGTTCTCCTAATAATGTTTTTCCTGTGTGGGTAGTCATGAGTGAACAACAGTGCAACTATTCAAACAGAAAAAAACATCCCATTCGGTTCATTTGAGTGCGTTGATATTATTTTTCTATACGTCATTCAGCTGGGTAATGATTATAATTTCAGTTGTCCAGGGCCAGGCCACTCATCTTATATTTAAACTGCAAATAGCTTTTAACTGTGACATTTTGTGGGTCTGAAAGCACACTTAGAGGTAGGTAGCAGGTGCAGTCACTTCGCCGAGCCTCATTGAAGTGTCCTTTCGTATCCCTGAAGATAATTGGCTGGTAAATAACATGCAGTTGTAGGAAGAGTCCACTCGGCACAGCAGGGGAGTGATGAGGTCGATATAAACAAACCAGTGGACTGCGGCTCTTTGCATGGCTAATGTGGGTGTACAGTGATTATTGGTCAGCGCAGTCTTCAAACTCCTCTCATCAATTGTGTGTTTTCGACTTCTTTGCAATTATGAAAGCTTGTTAGAATCAGAGAAACGAGAATAATCACTGTCGAATCAAAATTGCAATGAAAATGAAGGCTTTTATAACAAAAGCAAAAGTGGCAGTTGTCTAAGAAAAGTAAATTGTCCTCTTGAAGCAACAAAATATTCTGTTTTCTGGTGTTCGCCCTTTAGATCACTGCAAACATGTTCAGGAACAAAGCCTTCATGCATACGTTTGGCAGTTCCCTTGAAATAAGTATTTCTCAAAAGAATTTCAAGCCAAATGTGAATTAACTAGAGTTTTTCTTTTTTTCTTTTTTTAAAAAAAGATGCCAGAACTGCTCCTTACAGGTTTGCCCAGCAGTATGAAAGGATGGACCAAATTTCATCATACAGTTGATAACAAATAAAGCACCTTAACTTTATAACTTAAGGAGAAATGAGTGTGGTAAATACATAAAATTATTTCTCAGCCTCGGAAATAGTTAAAATAGTTGTTGCTAGCCAGGACTTGTAAAAGTATATGCCTCCATCCTGAATTAGTATTTTCTTTTTTATATTTATCATACATGTTTCTGATCATCAAGCCAATTTGTCACTTTAGGAGAGATGTTCTGTGACTGATGAAACACAAGTTTAACTTTTTTGACAGATCTGCATCTCTCAGATAATACTAGAGCATTTGATAAAAAGAACATCATGTCCACTGTCAGACATGGTAGTTGCAGACTGCAGAGTGATGGTCTGGGTCTACTTTGCTGCTTCTGGACTTGGACAACTTGCTGTCATTGATGGCTAAATGAATTCTGCTGTGTACTGGAAATCTTGAAGGTGAACATCCAACCTTCAGTTTGAGAGCTCAAACGCGGCGCTCTTTAATATGGCTGAGTTGAAACAATTCTGCAAAGAGTGGGCCAAAACTCTTCCCAGTGATGTGATCGTTTAATTTCAGTTATCGCTGCAAAGGGTCACGCAACCAGTTATTAAGATCAGGGGGCATTTACTTTTAAGTTTCGGGAAGTGGGCACATACTTTTTCAAGGCACTCTAATTGAAAAAGATTTAATACGGTAGCTATCTAGGCCATTGTGTGGAACAGTACCATGATAGGTTTTCTCTTCGCAAGTGTCTGCTTTTGTAAGACTTGCTTTCACATACATTTTGTACCATGCCCACTATACATCAAACCAAATGTAAAAAAGAACACATATTTGTGCAGTGTAGGAAAAATTGCTGTTCAAGAATAACATTTTGGAGGTAAAGTCTTGGATCCGATCAGTTTGAATTTTAATGAAGCGGCCCTTTGATATTCTTATCATCACAGTCAATACAACGAGGCCCCGCAGCAGTCTCATGCACACAATCACATGCACAGGCTGAGATTTCTTTAAGAGTTTGAGTTCACACAAAGCAATTATTATCCGATCCAAAAATACACTAAAAACTGTGTGCTGACCTGAAATAAATAAATCCTTTGGTAGCGCAGCACCAAGATGGACTTAATTTCATTAAAGAAAACCACAGCCCGTAATACCTGTAATAGATTCACTGGCCCTCTGTGGATTGTACAAATTGCTGCGTAGAATTCGATATCCCCATTTTTATGTAAACCATGTGTGCGCATAGGGGGATACATGTTTTATTAATACAATGAAATCTTTATCCCCTCCAGTATTTTTCGCTACGAGGGGGGAAAGAATGCGAAAAGTGCATTGCCAGCATGGGATCAAGTTGCCCGGCCAAGCGGCTCCACTGCATCCGCGATAAACGGACGTATGAAATGTAGTGTGACAGTTGGTCGTGGCCTGATAGTGACAGATTTGTTGACTTTTAGATAAGGGAACATAAGGGAAAATAGGTTTCAGAGAGAATTTAGGAGTTTGATGTGCCATAGGAAATGGTGTGGTATCAGTGTCGGAAATGTAGAAGCTTTGATGGTTGGTTTTGCTCTGGGCTGTAATGCACACGGGACAGGTAGAAAGTTTTTGACAGGATGATGAAAGTAGATGAATAGGACATTTTTGATGATGTAAACAAGAATTTTGTTTTAAAACTTGGACTGAAAATAAGGGCAGTGTGTTACAATTTTCTTTTCATCGTAGGGAAAGATTCGTCAGTCTTCATCTGTACTCTGTAGTTGAAGTGTAGGACGTTTCGCTCTTTATCCAAAGAACTTTGTCAGCATTGAGCAGAATTGACACGCTTGTGGGTCTTGAAGTCCCACCTCTCATGGTTCTAAAGGTTAGAAAACCATCTTGGCCTATTTGCACCCAATTACTGCTCGTTGCCTTATGTTGACTTACCCTGGGCTTTGTTCTCAGGCTGTTCACACTTATCTGCTCAGTGCTGACAAAGTTCTTTGGATAAAGAGCGGACCGTCCTACATTTCAACTACAGAGTACAGATGAAGCCTGAAGAATCTTTGATGGACAACTCCTGTAACTTGAGAACTTACGCCGACATCTTTTCTTTTCACTTTTAATTTAGTATTATTTTCGTAAGTAAACCCTTATCTATATTACCCATAATACAATCTTTGTCTTGTGCAGAAATAAGGGAAATGCATGTTTCTTGTGGCTTAAATCTTTCTTATAAGGAAGTTTAAAACAGCAGTTAATCCATTTTATACCAAAATGTACTCCTTTTGTTATATTTTGTCACTGAGCACTTTTACTTAAATGAGACAGTTCAAGTAAATTGCATTTTTTTGAGGTTCTAACCATGTTATAACTTTCCCATCATCAAAAACAGGGATTTTTTTGCAATCCTGTTTACTTTGGCCCTTCTGAAGTGCTCCGAGTTCAGAAGTCTGCAACCTTAACACATCAAAGGAGCTGCTTCAGCCCATTTCAAACCAAATGAAAGAAATAAAGAGCAGCAATTGTATTTTTATATTTATAGTATATTCACTGCTCAAAAAAATAAATGGAACACTTAAACAACACAATGTAACTCCAAGTGTTCCCTTTATTTTTTTGAGCAGTGTATATAAATAATAAGTATTATTCTTGACATCCATTGATTAGTAAATTAATTAACATTCTTGTTTTATTTAGCAGCTCATTACTCATCATAAATACCGTTTTTGCTTTTATTTCTGGCAAAGATCTAAAGAGCCTTAAAGAGAAGCTGTAAAGAGCCGCATGCTGCTTTTGAGAGAGCAGTTGCCTCTACCTCTGTCCTCGTCCATAAACCACCATGACAGTGTTCTGAGCCCTTCTGCAATCAAACTACATTTATGCACAGTTAGCTAAAAAGTTGTGGCTTCTACATCGTTTTCGTCGGAGGTAGTTTCCCACGCCGCCATGAAACATGAGATATCAACGCTGAGGTGGCCAAAAGCTGGTTTGTAAGCCACACTTCTGCATGATACGGCGGCCACTAAATACTTTTTTTGGCTGTTCAATTCGGCGTATCCCCTGGCTTTCGTCAATCTATTTTTAATCTTGTTTATGGGATTAGCAGATGTCGGCACTAAAGCGCAAGGGTGGAAGTGAGCGGCGTACCCAGTCTCCAGATGGTTGTCCCACCTGGAGAAATAAGCCAGGACTCCACCCTCCCAGACTTCCACCCCAGCCTGAGTGCACCGCTGCTGCCCATGGGTCCCCCCGTGATCACCTCTGGGACCGGCACAGCAGCGGGAAAGCCGAGGCAGGAAGCCCTGATCAAAGGCATTCACAGGTGCTGTGGGTGTGTGCTGCGCAAGCTGGCACCCACTTGCTCAGATAGTCAGCCCACGACGCGCCCAATCAACGCCGCAGTCAATCAGCCTTTTACTTCCTTACATGCAACACAAGCAGGCAGTCCGATAAAGCAATCAACAATGTCTCGGAACAATCCGCTGTTCCCCTCAAGTGCCCAGTCTCATCATGTTGATCTATAGCAGCTGCTAAAATTTAAGTTGGTGAGCATCGGCCGTCAGCTCGTCAAGTGTCTGTCTTGCAATCAAGAGCTGTGTGTTTGGAGGATTTGTTGTATAACACGTAGGAGTGCATGACAAATAGTTATGGCAATTTCACGTTGAACTGCTGCGTGGAATATAAAGTCTTCAAAATGTTTCTATTATGCAAGAGATGGCATATTTGCATACCACAACTGCCAATTTTGAACCTAAATTTGCATTTGACTTGTTTATTTATTTATTTAACCATTCAAGAACCGTTGAGATTAAGGTGTTCAGTTACAGGAGAGTTCTGGTTACAAAGGTGGTAGGGGGAAACAGCACTTCTTGGAGGAAACTTTGCAGACATGGGGAAAACATAAAACTTCACACAGGGCCCGCACAGCTCTGGGAATCACACTCAGGATAGCATCTTACCACTAACTGCAATGCCATCGTGCAAATATTAATAGTTAAAGGCCTTGTACCTGATATTTTTCCTGGTATTGGAATGAAATTGGCTTTGTCCTCCTCTAGTAAGAACTATCAGTCAATTACATTCACTTAACTGACCATGACTCTTACATGAGCTCTGTTTTTTGCATTGGCTTAATGTTTTTGCATATTGTACAGAATATTGCCTCTCATAAGGTCAGTGGCTGCACAATATGGCTGAAACTAATCAAGCCCAACTTGTCAATAAACCAGTGTCAGAAATCACTCAGGGAGGCAGCATTGCAGACAGGCATTGACTTATGGAGGCCCAGAGGTGCCGTAATAAATGAAAGATGAAGCCACGGGGTCATAATAAGGATAATCATCATTTTCATTGCTGTATATGACTGCATGACCTCTCCTTCTATAGCTTGCTGGTGTGACAGGTATTAATGCAGCCTTCGCAAACAGCCAATCAGCAGTCAGTATTTGAACATAGCCATGCAGTGAAGATTATTAAAAATCTGACATGCAATGACAGGTTTCGCTCAGGCTCTCTATAGCAGATGTATCTGTCATAGTGGACTGAGAGACAGGACAAGTGGGTAGCAGGCGCCCGTGGGGAGGGATTATGATGGTGGGTTTATTTACAAGGTCATCTCCTCTGACGTTCCCCGCTCGCCTCCCGTCACATCACGCTGTCACAGGCTGGAAGACACCACTCTATATATTTATGTCTATCTTTTTCAAACTGGCAACCCCTGATGAAAAAGGACACTGCTGAATGGAAAGAAAATGACTGGCAACATGTGAATACATTTACAATTAACGGAAGAAAAAAAACATCCAATAAAAGTCATAAATGATCATTCTCCCATAGACCCATCAGGTCATAATGACATCGGCGATGACTTTTGCGAATATCTCTGGAACGAATATCTCTGAGTTTTTTTGCATTGGAAAGAGTAGGGTTTTAAAATGAGCACACCCATGTCCTAAGCCTCCCGGCAGTGGTGTAAGATCACGTTGAAAACGCTCACTCTGCATTTTACACAATTGCACATGGCATTCCAAATGGTACTAGACAAAACTTGTTTACCTTTAGGTAAGGTAAAGAATGATGTGCTTTATTAGTTTTTCTGCTTCTATTATGATGTTCTTTTATTGATATGACCCTACTACAGCTTACAGATGATGAAAATACAATTTGTGCTGACAATAAAGATGCAAACACTTGATGGTAATTTGAGAGGAGGTGTTTTTGAAGCAAACAAAATAAAAATCTCTTCATTGTACTGACTTTTGAAAGTACAGTAGTTACAGTAACGGACATTGTTTCAAGCCTCATCGCATTTAGTTAAAAGTAGCTTGCAAATTACTGTATGTGTAAGCATAATGGAACATTGCATATATTTTTTTAAGATACCCACAAGCAATTCATGTCCCAAGGAAGACTATAGATCAGGGGTCTCCAACCTTTTTTACTTGGTGAGCTAATTTTATGTAGCAAAAATGGTAGAGAGCTACTTTTGCTTCAAAGACATGTGTAACTCTCCCACTAAGGAGTGGTTCACTCTTAAGCAGGGGTCTCCAGCCTTTTTTACCCACGTGAGCTACTTTTGCACAACAAAAATGGCAGTGAGCTACGTATAAAATAGGTCATTAGGGACTGCAAAGATGATAATTCAATACAATAAAAGAAAATGACTGTAGTTTCTGCTTTATACTTTGTTATATTCACTTAAATGTTTGGAGATTTTGTGTTCAGAACAAAAAAAACTCATCTAAAATTTGACTCATCAAGCGTATGTAGAAAGTCTTTGCCGAACTACTGGTTAGAGTTCCCTGCTATACGTAGATACTAAAACCTCATGAGGCTTTCTTGATTTTATTGGTCCTCTGTACAAACACAGTCGAAATGATTGACAGACATAAGTTACCCAACTCTCTTTGCTGAATATTTTTGTTTTTGCATTTGTTTAGACGCAGATAACCGCATATATCGCCTCAATCTGTCAAAGCGAGACGTAAAGTGAGGTTTCTGTCTGTGTGGAGAAGTTACTATAGGAAAAGTTTGTCAGCCCTGGCGCTGAGGCAGGAGATAATGAGTCATTTACATTCTAATCATCTCCAGACGGGCAACACCGACAGCAGGTGGTGTGGCTCCCGAATAAAAGAGCGCGTGGTGTAAGTGTTTTATTTACATCGCTTCACCGCGTTATGACATTTTAAGTGCTCACCGATGGGTACACTCAGCAAGATGCACCCTTAGTTTTGTGGGAGCGAACATTTATCTCATGTTACTTGAATAATCAGGTGTGCAAAATTTGAAGTTTCATCAAAGTGGGTGAGGTGGTTTGTTATCTGAAGAACCGAAACAATACGGATTGCATTATTATATGAGCTAAACCGTACCTTTGGCTTTCAATTAGGTCACAGTTAGTTACGCCTCATACCGATGCCAGTCCCGATCCAAACGAATGGGAATCTTTGCAACGCGGTAGGAGCCAGATGAATTATATTTAAATTGAGTTCAACTACAAAATATGTCTTACAATTGTGACCAACCCTGCAATTGCCTGGACAGTGTACAAATGGTATTGAACTGTACCATAGAGCAATATCCATCTTATTCAGGAAGTTGCCATGGGGGCCGCCATCTTGTGTTTATGGTCAAACTGAAGGTCTGACTTGAGCTGATTTTGGCTTTGATTTTTGTTATTTGTGAAACATTTACAACAAACCACTTTGTCAATATATCCATCAGCTTTAGTCTTTCACAGACAATTAGCCATTTCGAATCACAAAAAATAGACTATATTGCTAATAAATTATTTTACGTCACTTTTTTTATGTCGTCCTTCCACTGAAACTAAACCTGAGTTGTTTTTTTTTAAAGTTTTTTGTTCATTCCCATTTTATTTTCTTCACTCTCTTACATTGACAACAATGGAAATCCCAGCTCACAGGAAGTGCAAAGTGGGCGGGGCAGAATAAGGTGAATAACACAACATGCTTGTGTTAGTTTTGTTATAAAAAGCTGTTATCCAATAGTAATTTACTGTAACACTGACTTCGTACTCATGTACTCCTTACTGGTTCGGGATGTGGATTTGGGTTCCTAGACCAGTGGCTCTCAACTGGTGGGTCGGCACTACCTGGGTCTGTTGAAATAGGTGTTATCAGGCACATTTCTGTTGATTTAACAATAATTTGTGGAGAAAATATAGTATTCTACTTTTTATGTTACAAATTCAAATTTTATTTGGGTTATGGCTTGTCATGTTGTGGAGATGGTGGGTCCCATGGCCATATGAGTTGAGAACCACTGTCCTAGACTAGTGGTTCTCAAAGTGGGGTCCCCAGATGAATTCAAAATAAAATGGAAAGAAAAATAACACTGTTTTTTAACATAATGTTTAGTTTAGGACCTTTAATAATAATAATAATACATGGAACTTATATAGCGCTTTTAAAGGACACAAAGACGCTTTACAGACAGGAAACAAAATAAAAGACAAAATAAAAGACTGACATCACAGCGTAATGCATTATGAGAATTTTGCCACCATTTTTCACGACCACAAAACTATGAAAACACAGCCCATTTTCAATATTATTCCCTCCTAGATGGTGCGTGCTAACATGGCAGTCAACTACAGGCCCCAACTATCCTGAAGTTATTTGTCCATCTAGCTTAGTTCTCCAGTTACCAGCTTGTTATTTGGACCAGTAAGATGGCGCCTCAACCACATACACATTAACACAATCTGCTGGCCACGCCCCATTACGTGACATCACATTCCAAAGCAATGATGTAAAGGAAACAAAACAAAACGAAAAATTATAAAGTCTACTTAACTTTGTCTTACTTTGCTTTCATTTTAAAGCTGGGAGGGAATTTCCGTTTACTTTCTCAGCAGACATCCATTTCATTAAGTACAAATTGACAATGTTTACAGATAATACATTTTCCCAAGCAACATGTCTGGAAGTAAACAAGGGTCAGACTGTCACAGTAAGGGGTAAATGAAATGAATTTTATAGACAGAAAGTTAATACTGCTACTTGTAATGTAACAAATAGGAGATGACTCATGCGTGTCTGCTGTTTCTGAAATTGATATTTTAACATATTTCCTGTGATAATAGAAAATACATTTGTTTAGTTGCCATATACTATAGTTTTATTCCAGAAATTAAACTAATGTCTTCCACTTCCCTAGTGTGGTATGTCATCGTCAGCAGTGGTGAGGGTCATGGAAACTCAGATTAAGATGTGTTGAAGCATTCCTTGTCTGTTTTGCAAAGACCTTGGTTACTTTTTAAAGAAAACCAGTCTGCTTATCCTTTGAAGTAGTCTTCCTTTGCACCACTACAGCTGCGCACAGGAAAAAGCTCTTAAAATAAGCTGGTCTCTCAATTTGAATAGAAAAGACGCCATGAAAGTGCATATATTAGCAAATAGTTAGCATCTAATTTAGAAGAAAAACTTGAAAAACAGTTTGATGCATGGCAATTAATTGCTTTGTTGTTCTTGTCTTAGGGAAAGTGCTCTTTTATTTAGCCTTTTACATGCTGCACTCGTAAAATTGGAAAATAAATCTGTCCCTGAAGTTCGATTGTGTGTGCTCTAACAATTTGCAGGTTAGAAAAGCATTTGTAAATGTAGTTGTCATGCAAGAGTTTCTTAATAAATGTGGCTTAAATGTCTGAAAAATATGGAAGCTGTTCAGGACGTGATGTGGGATTTTTAAATTTCTCTATAAAGAAGGAATGATGTTTCATGTCGGCAGTGAAGTATTTATACCTGAAAATTACCCATTCAAATGGATGTGTTCACAAAAGCAATAAGTCACAGCATGTCTCATAATGTGTGGATGTTTCTCCATTTAGCGCTGTTAAAGGCCTGCGCTGATGGAGCTGCCAACCACCTTCATAACATCACCGCTGGATGCCGAGACAGGTGTGT